>SCDT01002755.1:3625-22229 GCA_004143765.1 Drosophila melanica
TTGAATCAAATGTTCTTTAATTAAAAAGTAGTTCTATAATTCAATAATAAACAAATTATATTAATTTATTTAAAAATTCCAATATTCTACATAATTAATTTTTATAAATGTAACATCAAACATTTGTAACTATCTCATTTTTATCTTTTTTTTTTTTTTTTGTCTTTGCACTTGGCCTTTTTTCTTTATTTTCGTGTACATCTTTATTTTTCTTTTAGTTATTCAAGATTCAGTTTAGCATAACCAGGGACATAATCTGAGTGCATGGCTGGCTCGTTATAAATAGCGCCTGGGAACAAACACTTTGCGACAGGCGCACTAACACACTGCCACAGCGCGGGAGACGGGCTAAGACTGCTTTCCCCCCGCCTTCGCCCCCTTCTTGGTTGCGTGGCTGTGTCATGCCATGCACTTGAACTCCGCACTCACATGCTGCTGTACGTGCGCCTTTCCCTATCTTATGCGCTTTCTTCCTCCCTATCCCTCTCTCGCTCGCTCTCTCGCGCTCTCTAACTTTATTATGGGTGCATGTTGCATTGCCATGTGCATGCTCCTGTTCCCGTGCCTCCTTTTACTAGTCCGGTCGTCTTATATGAACATATTATCACATGCTTGTCGTGCCTCACTGCATGTTTTTGTTTTTGTCTTTTTTTCTTCGTTTTCCTTTTCTTTTTTTGTGTTTTGTTTTAATTGTTGTTGTTTTATTTCAGCGTCAAGATGTTTCAAAGTGCACTTCAAGTGCGTTATTTTTAGGGGCTTGGGAATACAAGAGATAAGAAGGCCGCCAGCCAGAAGGCGGTCGGTCGGCCGGGATCTCTCTATGATATTTGTCATGGTCCATGTAAATCAACGAAGAGACCCTTGAAAGGGCAAATTAAATACTACTTAATGAGCGACTAGCGGTACACGCTCTATTGTGCCATACTCATGCTTAGATCCGAATAAGCGTGCAGCTAATCGGGCTCGTAATTGAAGCACAGTGGTTGAAAATGCTATTTATAAATGGTTCAAAAAATTTATATTTTAAGTTTGATTATAGTTGGATACAGTTATAAACTGTACACCTAAACAATTGGCCAATTTAAAATTAATGTTTATTTATTATTTATAATTATTATTATTTATTTTTATTATTTATTTATTTTTTTTACTTATTTTATTGGACTGACATCAACTTAAAAAACTAATCCATGTAATGTGTGGGTAAAAATATCGAGCTTAATAATTTTAATATTAATATAAAATCAGAAATTGAACTAAACTAAATGTAATGAATAAAATAAAGTTTCTCTGATGCAATCCAAATGAATTCAATTGACAAGAATCTCTGCTTGGGTTGTGAATTAAGCTAAAAATAATATAAAATTGAATTAAAAATTAAAGCTGAAGTAAAAATTAAAATGGTAAGTTAAAATGCCAAAAAACTCAAATTTATAAGTATTTTATTTGATTCATTTCTTTTTGCACTAATGTACATTATCCATGGCTATTGAATAGGACTGAATAACTATTGATGAACAAAATTGGTTCCATTTTGAATGCGCCCATCTGTCTATAAAAATCTGTTTCTCTATGCTGCAGTGAATGGGTGTGCGAGTGTATGTGCGAGTGTGTGTGTGCACTTGGATTGCATTTAGTGGTGCATTGTACATGGGTATTAGCCGCTGATGCAGTCGGTTAAAATGTCTGTTACAAATGTAATTTAAATATATTTCACTGTGCATTTCATGCATCGTGTTTTCATGTTGGCCCTCTTGAAAATTGAACACACTATCGGTGGTTTCGAGGTTTCGGTGGTGCGACAGCCGTAAGTGACAATTAGCTGTGTGTTTGCCGGAGCAAACATTTCCCACAATTGAACCGAGAGCACAGTCTTCGTCACTCTGCACTGAGAGTGCGTGGAAATCTCTGGGTCTTTTTCATTGGAAAAACCAGACAAGTGCATCTGAACATTTCCCCGCGGAGTGGGCAATAAAAATATGGACTGTCTGCTCGGGTTTTGGTAGGGTCTGGTTCTCGTTCTCGTTCTCGCTCTCTGGAGCTAATCGATATGTATTGGAAATAAATGCCTGCCTTTCATAATTTGTGTTTTACTTTTGTTCTATTTCAGTACTTCCGCTTAAACTTATTTTTGGCTTTGTTTTTTTTTTTCTTTTCTTTTCCTTTTGGCTCTGTGCGATAAACAAATAATTGAAAAGCTGCCCACATACCAAACATTATGCATCGAGCTATAATTGGCTGCATGCTTGGAAGCTGCCGCGGTTGACCCAATAACTACGCAAATCGGTTGGACAATCGCCATCTCTGAGGCGCCTGCGCGGCGCCCAACGCGTTGGCCCATATTCCGGGACTGGTGTAGGAAGACCTCGCTCGGTAGGGGCCACGGCCACCGGCTGTTCTGCAGATTGGCGACCTGACTACTTTCTGCATGCACACATTGATATATATATATATATATCGTCAACGCATCTTCACATAACGCACAATTTCTCACGGTCCCTCACAGCAATT
The DNA here is from genome assembly GCA_004143765.1 of Drosophila melanica. Taxonomy (NCBI): domain Eukaryota; kingdom Metazoa; phylum Arthropoda; class Insecta; order Diptera; family Drosophilidae; genus Drosophila; species Drosophila melanica. The sequence continues at coordinate 6,137 of SCDT01002755.1, forward strand.
TGCCAAAGTTCGTGCTGGGATCTCAGATCTCAGATCTCGGGGGCCCCAGCGTCTGACAAGTTGTCAGCAGCGGTGTTAATGAGCCGCATGTAGGGTGAAATACATTGGCCCGACTCGGGACTGCGAATCCACAAAATGAGCCCCAAAGTGCTTGGATTAACAGCTTTTGAAACAACTATAAAGTGAATGCTTTGAACTACGTAATAAATTATTTTAGATTCTGATTTAAATGGATATATGTATGTAAATATGGATTTAGATATGGATATAGAATATAGATAAATTTATGAATATAATTCAAATTACTAGTTTCAAGAAAAGAGAATTGTAGTTATGCAAACCCCAGTGTATACAAAATGTTGCCTAATGCAAAGTTAAACATCTGTCATTCCCTACTCATATATATACATATGCATATGTATATGTATGAATGCCGGCTGTTGAGACTCCCCAAGCTGAGCTAACGTGTTCATTTGCCGCATCTCTTGCAGATATCTCAAGTTTATGGCTCGCTAAAAACATAATCATTTGAGCACGAGCAAAAGGCGACAAGGAAATAAAACAAACGCAAACTCTCTGTTGTCTTTCTCTCTCTCTGTCTCTCTCTCTTATACTCTCTCTCTCATTCTCTCTCCCTGGCCACCCACTTGACGCAACAACCAACTCTGTGTTGGAGAGCAAAGAACAATTGAAAGCAGTTGCTGCCGCCGCTGCCCCAACACCAGAGCCAAGATCCAAAGGGGGCTGCCCCACGAGTGTCGCCGCAGCAGCCGTCGCGACGCGTCGCTCGCGTGCAACATTGCCGACCGTGGGAAAGTTTGCTTTGCCGCAATCTCAAAAGCCCATTTGCCAGCGCAAGTGATGAGAGATCTGAGCAACAGCAGCAGCAAAAAGAACGAAAAGATGAACGGCAGCAACAGCAATAAAATCAACAACAACAACATGAGCAACAGCAACAAAGCTGCGACGCTTCGCCTGCCCCTCTGTAATTTCAACTGTTTTACGCAAAGAATTCTGCGACTGCAGCAACGTTGCAACTGCCAATGGCAAAGATATCGACGGCCCCTAACAGTGGCAGCAGCAGTAGCAGCAGCGGCACACGCGACTTTGTTTGATAACATCGTGGAGCAAGGTCCGCTGGCAAACGGAAGGGAGTTTGTAAGCGACACGCTTATGCAACAGATTCATAACACTGTCAGGCTATAAACACACAAGGTAATTGAGAACACATACTAAAATACACACTTTAAATTAAGAACTAATAAAATTCTGCGAAAAAATATATCTTACGAAAAACATTTCAGGTCATCCTATAGCTGATATACGAATGAAATTCCACAACTCTGCTTCAAAAGAATTATGTAATTAAGAAAAATTCATTATGCCCTGGAAGATGACCCCTTCATTATTACATTATATAAATAAAAAGTAGTAAGAATGATTAAAAAGCTTTTCTCAGCGAAGCTCGACAGGTCGATACCCTGTTTTACCATTTACATCCATTAAAGTGTGGGAACTGCAAAAGTTATAAAATAATAAAAATGATAAGAAAAAAACTTTTACATTTAGGTATTTTAAGAGTGAACGTATAATGAATAAGGTAATATATAAGTAAATGGGAAACATATATTTAACGTAAGAATTAAAATAAAAATCGAAACATTTTCTTACCTTATGATTTGGTTCGTGGACCTTCTCTTCAACAAATTTACAATTTATACAATTTACACAAAAATTCTAATAAATTAATTTATTATAATATAAAAATTATAAAATATATATATTATATGGTACACATATAACCAACAAAAAATAATCACTTCTTTCATAAGAAGTTGAGCAACCTGCTCTCAACTACACTGGCCAAAGACATTACGTCGCGTAACACGACACCACCCCTGACCACCGACCGAACGGCCACCCAAAGTGCCTGCGCGCCGTAAGCAAAAGCAGAAGAAGCTCCGCCAAGTCAAAGCCATCCTCATTGGCAGCTTTTGAATGAAACACGCATGCGCTGTAATCGCCGCTGTCGTCAAGCTGGAAATCCGATGCGTTGTGTGAAAAATAAGAACAGCACAAGTTAAGAACATTGCAGTCGGGTGTAACCGACTGCGCAATGCTCGTTCACAGTATATTAAACAGCTTAAAGCAATAAAATATGCAAATTTGTATAATTAGTGGGGGGATAGAGTGGACGTGACCAAATTTGTTCAGTTCAATCTATCAATATCTTTCAAAATTTAGTGAATGTGTCTAGCTTTATAACGCATTTTTATCGATTTGCCATGCACCCTAGATGCGTATCCATAAATTTTATAATACACTTATTAATTTATATATTCATAATTTCGAGTCTTTAGCTTCAATAGCGAAAAATATACATACTAACCCAATATACGCTTTTCAGTTCGTGAACGAGTATAAAAACTACTGCGACGCGGCGAAGTTGACGCTGCTGCTACCTCTGCTGCTGTCGCTGCTGCTGCTGCTGCTGTAAAAGTTGCCGGCATTCAGTCGAGACAGAGCGGGCAGATGGTGCGCAGCCACTGTCCAGCATACAAGCCTAAGCCGAAGCCCAGTCTCATCCAGACCACAATGTCAACCCAGGCACAGGATTTGCTTGCGGGCGCCGTCTCGCGGTCGTATCAGTACCGCAAGGTCATGAAGCCGCTGCTGGAGCGCAAACGTCGGGCGCGCATCAACCGGTGTCTGGATGCACTGAAGCAGCTGATAATGGAGGTCGTGCAGTTGGTAAGCGAGAGCCGCTGGTGAAAGTTCCATTGATCACATATTGCATTTATTCCAACCAGGATGAGGAGACGCTGTCCAAGCTGGAGAAGGCCGACATATTGGAGCTGACTGTGCATCACCTGCACGGACAGCGCCAAGCAGCCAAAAGCTGCGGCGAGAGATCAGTTCAGCTGGGACAGCGGCACAGTCTTGAGCACTTCTGGTGCGGATTCCAGCAGTGCATCCTAGAAGTCTCACGGCTACTGCAGCCTGCGGACAGGCAGCTCAACGTGAAGTTCCTTCGAGCCATGCAGCAGCTAATGCCGGTTAGACCGGCTAGTTTTTGGAGACCCTGGTAGCAGGAAAAACAGTCAGATTCAAAATCTGAATATCTGAAGTGCTGAGTACAACGACTCGCGAAAATTCTTTAAAAGTCTTTGAAAATCCTTTTAAAGTTTTCAGAAAAGTTGCTTTGAATGTATATATTTAATATTTGCTGCATTGCTGATCTTTAAGATATTTGGTACTGAATGTAAGGTGTTCCAAACTGTATCTTAGGCATTCCGACTTTAGATTTAAATTAAACAAACTACATTACTGCCCATACTTTCCAGACACTTACAAGCTTGGAATATAAGAGGCAACTAAATGTTATTTAAGTTAGCTCTATTTTGTATTAAATACCAAATACTGTTCGACTGTATCTATTACTCCATTTGGAGCTTTAAACCGATTCAGGCGCATTAAAATAGAGATGGGCACATAGTTCGCGTGGAATGGCCAGCGGTCAGTCTGTCTCCCTCTAATCGGATGTACGCAAGCTATAGCTTGTTTGCCACACCCACTACCACCCTTGAAAACCGCTACAGCTTGCTACACCAAAATACCAGAATATTTTTATGTTTAAGGCTGTCATAAATACATTCGATCGAACAATCAGTTGTTGTTCACTGATTTTTGTTTTAACCAGAAGAGAGCAGTCTCTTCATATTCATTGGACTTTCGTTTTAAGTTAAATGTTCATGTCCAACACGATGTTTTAAAGGAAACTACCCATATATAAATGTATATATTTTGGTATTTTTTGTCTCATAATAATAATTTCAAAAAACTTTTATTTTTCTTTCTTTTGTGTTTGCGTGTTTTCTTTTGTGTGCAGAGTTTATTTTTTATATAAATTTTTTTTAGCCAAAATCAGAGTAAATAATTTTGCATTTTAATAGTAATTAACAGCGCGTTGGGCTTTAATTAATTGTTTTAAAAAAATCATTTGCTTAATTCATTATAATGCTAAAAATATATTGCTTACGTTTGAATTTATCGCACAAAGAAAATAGTTGCTTTGGTTAACACTTAGTTATTGAATAAAAAAATTCATCTCTTTGAATTATCATAAGTATAAGAGTATATATATGTAGTACAATAATAAATGGATAGATATTAACTGTGTTTATTTTTGTGAATTGTATTTCATGTAGTTGTTTTTTTTTTCTGTTTAACTTAGCCGCTACATTTTTTTCTTTTCTTTTTCTATATACAATTTTTTATTGTTTAATATTCTTTGTGAAGTGTAATAAGCGCCAAAAAAATTGATTGTTGCTGCAGTTTCCCATTTTATTTAGCTTCTTCTTTTTACATGATAATTTGTTTTTCTATCGAACAGAACTTTTAAGTGTTCTTTATGTATGCATCTAAGCTAATACCATCAAAATTTGGACTTCTTTTATCGAATAGCCTCTTGTAAGCAGCTTATTCGCTGTATAATAATATAGTTGATATCTATATATATTTAAGATATATATATATCTGTATATATATATATATTTTTAAATATATATATTTGCATATTCTGAAGAAGTTCGGTGAGAATAAAAAGCCATGCAAACATTTTGTGCATTATGCACTTTTTAGTAAACCTAACATTAAGAATTTTAGGCTGCTTAAGTAAATTCAAATACTTTTGAACAACAACTTTGTGTAAAATTATTTGCGAATAAGATACATAGAAAGTATTAGGTAAATTACACATAAATACAACTTCAATTTGGCCTTCACAATACATATTTGGTATGGTGCTGGACAATAGAGTGATAAATTGATAATAGTGCATACAATAATGATTTGACATCGGAAACCTCATCATCAACTTTATATACTTAATCAGTAGATTATTGCAGCAATTTTCAGAAATTTTATGTTTATGTTTGAGTTCCAATCAGATGTTTGTGCTTTTCACATATTCTCTTTTGACACATAAGGATAAAAAAAATATATATTAATTTTAGTCTAGCTATCAATTTAATACAAATATTTGAGTGAAAACCAAAACTGATTCCTAGCAATTTCTAATGGTCTAAAAATTGTTTAATTTTACATAAAATTCTGTAAATCGTAAAAAGATAACCGCCTAACTGATTCATATTGATTCGCTGTACGTTGTTGTATCTGTTGAGCGTGACATAAACATTGAAAAAACCTACTAACATACAGTAAACACTCAAAATGAGTAACCAGCCAATAATTGAAAATGTATTATTGATTTGAGTAGCAATAATACAAATTATATATTCATAAATATCGAATTTCATGAGCTCTTTAGGTGTACTGTTTACCATATCGAATGACTACTGTATGCAAAAAGAATGACTTATATAAAAACTACATAATTTAACGCAAGCAATTTAGGAAAGCGCTTTCAATTAGTGATAAAAAAATTTTTAAATTAAGCAGTGGGTGCCAAGGTGATAATAAGAGAAATATAAACACAAGGCAATATTGACGAATATAGAGAACATAGGCGTAACGAAAGATAAGTTAGATAAGTAAAGCACATTGCAATATATAAAATATACATTTGAAGTTCGTTTTAATGGATTTGGTGTTGGGTTATAACATTTTTATTTACTTATATATTTTGATTCGTAACTTAGATTTTATTGATATCTTCATATGTTTACATATGTATGTAAGCAATGTTTGTCGGAGTTTAGCTTATTATTATTTTTCATTTGGGACTTTTAATTTTTTAGTTTTATTTATTTTTTTTTTTTCTGTTTGTTTTGTTTTTATAAAGCTGAACCACATATAAAAGAGAAATCATTTTAGCATGGTGATTAGATTGTTGTAGAGAAGAAAATATACGAAAGCAGAAAGTTAACAAAAGATTATAAATTGTTATGTTTAGTGTATAGAAGGTATAGAGTGTATAGTGTTTGTTTACCAGAGAGTTTCCAGAGAGTTTTGCGCGACGATGATTGTAAAATGCGATAGTTCTTAAGGCATTTAATATATACATATATATACTTGTATATATATATACATTTATATTGTATGTAAATATATCAGAAAATGTTTTTATTTTATAATAAAATATGTTTTAGAAAGTTGCAAGCTCTAAGTAGTTGTAGCAAAGAATGCCAAAATCAATGTAATAGAAAAATATGATATTGTTAATAAGGCATGCAGAAATATGGTACAGTTAACCGGGTATATAGTATATTAAAAAAAATAATAAAAAATGTATACAGCAACATTCATTCAAGCTTTTAACTAGACTCATATCCAAGAACAGACTAGGTGTGCATGTGTGTATATACGATATATACTCTTTCTCAAAATTTTAACAGTAGTATAATTCATATTTCACAAAATCGTGACCTATCTTCGAATAACTCATTTTATACTCGTAGATGATCAATTAAAATAAACAACAATATTCAGAGGAACAATTCAAGTTTACCTACGCTTAAGATTCAATAATATTGTAAAATTTAAAAATATATTGCTTTGATTTAAAATCTTTAACTTAAATAATAGCTAAACTTTATTGGAGCACAGTTTTGGAGCAAAGTTTATAGTTCAGAACCAAATTGATTGTCTGCGCAGTAAATAGCTGCAGTGCAATGGAAATTTAGCCTAGCTGGTGTGCGGCTATTATTAAACTAAGACATATTTATAGGTTAAAAAACACAGACACACACACATACACACATGAGTCCAGTTGATTGAAAGAAAGGATATACTATATATGGCTGAATACATCCGATATAAGACAATGTCCCATGCAAATATGTAAGCTTTTCGTGTTCGTGTCAATAGGCTGTATCAAATCTTCAAATTTTTGATTTGGGGTTTTCCCTTTTCATTTAGTGACTTTTATGTTTGGAGTTGTTAAATTTGATAACAACAAACGTTGCCTGGCATTTTTTTTTTTTGTTTTTGTTTTTAATTTATTTTTTTTTCTTTCTTTTTTTGTTTTAGTTAGTTAGTTATATATTTATATATAAATCGTTTGTAATAGGTCCAATAAGCGAATTTTCATTAATTAACTTTGAATATCAACACGTTCGATTATCAACAGTTGTCACTGCTGCAGCTGGCTGAGCAAAAAGGCAAACACAATCGAGATGGGAAAGCATCTATTATAAGCATATTTGGGATTCGCCTTATAGCCCATACGATTACAAGTTTGTAATTGTATATATATATGTTTTTAAAAGCTGTAGCATATATTATATATATTATATATTTCGATGATGCCCTTGGCGCGTTAGCGTGGCATTCAATTTGCCAACAACATCTGATTTATGTATATATAGGTAAGTAATTTATGAAAAAAAAAATTCCAACTATAAATTTCATTTAGTTAATTTGCTTTCGGTTGGCTATCGAATTATTTTATCTTTCTTTTTGTAAGCATTTCAATAAAAATGCTTTCACAATAGAACAAATGCCTAATGAAAAGTATATATATATATATGTATATATGTATACATATATGTATTTATACATATATATGGTGTATACTTTGCTTTTATTTTTGATATATGTACATGTACATACATGTATAAGTAAGTAATTTTAAAAAAGCGTTTCTATTATTTAAATTGGTGTTCTGTTTTTTTTTTTTGGGGTTTTTGTTTTTTGACGAATTCTGGATAACATTCCTTTGTGGGTTGCATTGTTAATTGTATTTATAATATTTATCGTTGTAATATATGGTATTTTATATATCTGCAGTTAGATGCAATTTTACTTGAACAAATTCATGTTTACGGTTTCTGTTTTCAATTTGTTTCAATTTGTATTTCAATATATTTTGGCCGCGGCTTTGGGGCTAATAAGCTGCCACCAGGCAAATGGCATATAATACATGTGTGTGTTTGTGTGTGTGTGTGTGTGTGTGTGTGTGTTTGTATTTGCAAAGGTTTGCTATTGTGAGTGTTTTGGGTATTTGTGTGTGTGTGTGTGTGTATACAGGTATAAACTTCTTGCAAATTTACTTAACCATTAGATCAAACCATTTTTTAATTATTGTGCACGAATTCGTTGTCTCTGCTTCATGCTTCTAACTCTTTGACAATCTCGAATTTCAGCGCAACTATATTTCTTGCGGTTAATCACCACCTAAACTTAACGCCTGCACTATACGTGGATCAGCTTTACTACCCTCACGAAACTCTTCTAAGGTTAGCCGATCATCGTGATTCTTATCCATCTGATCGAAGATCTTATCGACACGCTTCTGCGGCGTATTCTCATCCTCCGTTTGTGGCTGTTGTCCCTGCTCGAAAAATGTAAAGAATATTATTAATATTAAATATATATATTATATATAATTAATATAAATATAGTTTAAAAATATAAATGTTCTATTTAGATATATTTTTTTATGTTATAATAATATTTATGGAAACTTACCACCATCTGATATATGGCATCAACAATGTTGTACATCTCCTCTCGAGTTATGTAGCCATCGTTGTCCACATCATAAAGGCGAAAAGCCCCTTTACAGAAGGAAAATTCATATTATTATGTTTTTTTTTCTGTTAACAATGGATTTAAGTAACTTACAATGTAACTTCTCATCAAGATTACCACGTGATGTTATGGAAAGTGCACGTATGAATTCCTCAAATTCAATGGCTCCATCCTGCCGATATTTGGGACAGCAATCAGTAATATGTTTAATATATATGTATGTACACTCACATTATTCTCATCGAAAACTCGAAATACCAACGAGGCAAATTTACTGGGATCTCCGTCTGGGAAAAATTGCTTATAAATTTTGATGAATCCCTGTGCAACGATTGTTTAAACATTTGAAATTGTTAATAAAGAGCAGAAACAGATAATGGATACAATTTAAATAAAACGTAATGCAAACAAATAATCACGTTAATTTATTATTATAATAATTGTTTATTTATCTTATTTTAACATAGTTAAATGAATATTCAAGAAAATTACATAAATTAACTTGTAGCAAATGATTTAAATCGCCAAAGGAGTCTATAGGTTATTCATAAATGCATACATATATTTGATCGATTATTTTTGGTGACAACGAGCAGGCTTATAAGAATTTAAAAAAAAATATGAAATGAATTAACATAAAACATTTTTCTAACAAATGTACATTCCCTATTTATTAATTATTTATTTATTTACTGCTTAAACGAGTTCATGTTTGCATAGTCTGACCAACAAAAGTAACAAGAAATTATATTGTAAATTCAGCCATAAATATGTATTTCGACCAGTAGTTTGCCGTTTTCACAACGGTACACAACTGCAATATTTTATAACAGCGCTAAAATTTAAATTTATTTTCCTCATAGCTGCGCTGAATTTGAAAACATTTGTAAACAAAAACTTTTCCTTGAGATATTATTCGAAAACAGCAACAAATTAAAATTTATATCAAATACAAATAATCTGTGAGCTATCAATGAGATTATTAATTTAAAGCGTTGTGTCATCGGTTGCCCCGTTCCAAAGTGCACAAATTATTTTTGGTCACAATTTAGAAACTGACAGCATTAATGAACACATTCAAAAGTTTAATTGAAAATCCCCTCAGAGGAGCTGTCGAAACGTTGACATGCGGTAAGTTGGGAAAATAAATAGAACCACAGTGAACCATTTAAACAACGCCCAAAAAAAAACACAGTCACGAGGGTGCGCGAACAAAAATCCAAACCACATTTTGGCATATCAATAAAAATTCGGCAAGTTTAAGTGGCAGCAAAAATATAAAAAAAAAAAATCAAAAACAAAAAAAAACAAAGCCACAAAACTGCGGCAGCAATAATGGTATTGGCGGTGGCAATGAGTGTGGAAGGCCAAACACTCATTAAACCAAAACATAAAATTACGAGTGCGAACTATAAAAAATACGGCATGTGAATAAAAAAGAATAGCTGAGTAGTTTTGTTTTTTGTATTTGTGTTTTTAATAGTAATGGTTAAAAATTGTGTTTTTCTGTTTCGGGCGAGAACGAAAAGGAATAGACTTTATACATTTTGTTATGGTTTTATGGCTTCTGTTAATAGGATTCTGTTGCGGTTAGTTTCTGGGATGCGTGAAGTTCAAAATGAGATATGATGTAAACATTTAGCGATGGACTCTCCGCTCGTACTTACTTGTTCAGTCAGTAGACCATTCGGGCAGTCTTTGAGAAAACCTTTATGCCTTTATTTCATTTTTTTTTTTTTTTTTGGGTTTCGTAGATTCGGAAGTCAAAGATTCAGATTCAAACAACACAGTTTTTTTTTTGTTTTATAGCACAGTTCACAGTTCAGTGAGGTAAAGAGAACGAGTTAAACCAAACCAGAGCAAGATAGGTAGATAGAGAGAAAGAGAAAGAGAGAAAGAGTCAATTCAAGATTAACATAGCGTAGATACACATAGTCAAAGTTGTTCACAAGACATAAATAATAAAAAAAAACACACAAAAAAAAAATCAAATTAAAAGTTAATGAAACAATGTTTCACATTATATATACATATATGTACATATGTCAAATTGATCAAAACCAGCAACTTCTGTGAGAAAAAAACGAGTTGCGCACGGATGACAAAAATTTTACGCATGATTTGGTAAAAAGGATATTTGATTTTTCATAATTGAATGTCAACTATTTTTGGTGCATCATTAAATGCTAATTAAATTGTGCAGCCTCGCTTGGACAATACCAACTTATTTACATGTTGCGGTGCATCCGCGTTTCCAGAGCATCAAATTTAATTTATTGTATTAATCATAATTAAAAACTTTTTGACAGCAAAAATGTTGAAAGTAATTTCGAATCTCAAAACGAATGCACACACAGCTCAGAACGACAGATGAACAAATTGATTACATTTACATTTAAATATGGCGAATGCCAGAAGTTAATTTATACACTTATACATACAAACTCAGAGATAGGCGTTAAGGATAATGACAGATAGCGGTTGCTGGCTGCTGCACAACTGTAACTGTAAAATTCTTACCATTGACGTATTTCCTTTTCGGTAACTGAAACGACATTCAAAAGGTACAAAATTGTTATTGGAATTTGGCTAAGGAACAAAAAAGAAGAAGAAGAAGCGTAAACTGAATAAATGTCCAGTGCTTATCGATAATTTATGCAATAGCCTCTCGTATCATATAATGCGATTTTAATCGAATTAATGTAAATACCCTCAATAATTCATTAGTCCGCCTTCAGTCGCTGCACTCACACATTCCGTTGCGCCGCAAGCACCCATCGATCCGCAGGACTCATCCCGATTGAGCCGCTTACCTTTTGCTTTATTGCCCACATTACCGAGCCTGGCCAAGAGGTCGCAGAGGGCCAACGCAATGGCAACTCAAGTAATTTGGCTCAGCCGCTGAGTTATGGCGGCTTAGCTCGAGTTGAGGCTGTGCGCGGCTTTCGGCTGGCCACAAAAATTGATGACGTGCCATTGACAGGCTTAGACACCTAACCCCACCATAAACAGCAACATAATTGACGAGCTGGCCCCCACAAGCATTACGGCCTTTGTATGGGGTGGGCGTGTGTGGCGTTGCATAAAGTGCATATCATTTAATAAATCATTTAATTTATTACCAGGTAGCAGTCAAAGACAGTCACAACCGTGCTCATGCACCCAATACCCAAGCACCAGCCCCCCCCCACACACACACACACACACGCACACACATAGACGTGATGCCATGTGCTACATTAACTATATATTATGTATGTCGCGCATGTCTGTACATATACTTATACACATATTTATATATAGTATATAGTATAGTTTAAGGCGCGTGCGGTGCATGCACGTCTGCACTTAGACAGCAGAGCGAACGCGTTTGCGCCACTTTACAAATGAAAAATAAGAATGAAGCCCACCAGTTGCCCCAACGAAGTCAAAATACCCTTTTAGATGCATAAAAGCTAAGTTGCTATTATTAAGAAAAAAAAAAAAAAAATTATTAAAAATTAAGTGTTTTAAATTTTATAAATATCGATAGGGTTGCGTGTCGATACAGTGAAATCGATACTATATTAATACTGGGATGCAAAATTTATCGATTTTAATTCGATATATATGTAATGCAAAGATATCTAATACAATATATCGGAAAATATTCGTTAATATAAAATAAAAAAATAAAATAATGTTATTGACATGCATCCTTAATCGCAACATATCGATAAATTATCAGCCTTAATCGATATATATCTAGATGTATATAAAGCCAGTCATCAAGCACATATTTCAATTGGTGTTTATATAGGTAATTGAATCGCATTTAAAAATTATCCATACTAGCACAATGCAAATTGGATTTGAATCGATCTAGCAACTGCGAAAATTTTATTTTCAATCATGAGGTGAAATTCCCTAAAACAAGTGAGCAACACATCTTTTTCGAATACAAAATATAAATATTGCCTTTACAAAAGCATTCACTTAACTTTTTCCTCGAAACTAATCAAACCAGCTTGATTCAGAAAGTCATGATCATATATTACCAGATTTAAATTTATGTGGCTCCAATATAAAGCCAGCTAAGACCAGACTTTTAATGATCGAGTTTATAAACTGTTTTCCGAACTCGACGCACAATGGCGCCTAATCAAGCACACTCAACGAAAGCGCCCTTCATTGATTTAAAAGTGGATAAACATATAAACAACAGCGTATTTGCCAGTAAATGCCCATACAAACTCCTTCAATAATCCTCGAAAAAAAAAACAAAAAACAAAAAAAAAATAAGCTTTGGCAGATTTACCCTAAACTTTTGATTAGGCTTGTTTAACAATCCGCTTTGAAATCAAATACAAGGCGGATTCATTTGAAATTGCGGAGTATGTGATTTGCAGTATTAATTGGAAAATTGAATGGCATTGAGGATTAGCGTTGGCCAACATTCTGCTGGCATCACATCCTTCGCGTGCGTCGATTGGAGCACATTGTTCAGGGTATGAGCCGTGGGTCTTGGGGCACTGGCCGTCAAAGTCTTCGCACGCAATGCAAGTCAGCCGCAGCCATTGAGCACAAATTGAAAAGCTCCCTAGTTGCCTGGCATCAAAATATAACTCATTATAAGCCGCACAAGCAGAAACGGCACCCCTTTTACCCCAACATCCCCGCACCCGCTACATACACCCAACAACGAGCCACCACAGGCGCCCCTTTTAAAAGTCTACGCACGCCAACGCGTCGGCTAAGTTAGCTCCTGGGCATGTTGATGTCGACGTTGGAGGACTTTTACTGCAGCTATATGAATAATACATGTGTATGGGTATACCCCACTCTCTCTGTGACTGTGTGTGTGTGTGTGTGCGTGTGTTTGTGTGTGTGCATAGCGCCGCCAGCAGTAAAGCAAATTAGTTCATAGCCGGGCGCATTGAGTGAGCTACTCAAAGATCCAATTCCCTCACACTGGCAAAAAAAAAAAAAGGAAAAAATTATTTCGATTTAAATGTTTATTTGCACAAGGCGACATTTTTACTTCTTTTTTTTTTTCTTTTGAAACATTTTGTCTCTTTTGGTTGAAGCAAAAGTTATTTGTGGCCCGCAGTGTTTATTTAATCATTTTCACGAAATATTTTCGTTGCCAGCTTTTGGGGGCAAGCAAAAAGGGCAAACTGCTCCCGTGATTTTGACTTTTCTGTATTTAATTTAATTTTAAACTGATTTAATTTAACTTCATTTTGTTAGCACACACACAGCAGCAGACACACCGAAACGCACACACCTAGCTGGCAAAAGGGACTCCGTCGCCGCCTGGGAGTGGCCACATGCTAATTAATGAATGGCTGCCAAAGGCCTTACCATCATTTACACATTTGAAAAACCCAAAAAAAAAAACGAAAATAAAATGTATAAAAACGAAGTAAAAAAAGGGAAACAAGTTAAGACCTGCATGCGGGCGCATGTGTGCATATGTGTGTGTATGTGTTTGGGTGTGTGTTTGTGTGTATGTGTAACTTGTGCGTGTCGCGAGAAACTTTTTGTAGCTGTTTGCCGTGAACCCACAAATTTGTGATGTGTATGCGCCGTAAATCTCATTAAGGATACCCTGTAAACAAGCCGGTCTCAAATATGAAGCAATCACGCCACCAATTGGCGCAACAAATGCGCCGTTAATCAAATCCTAATTGAGATTCCTTACGCCCTCGAACAAGACATAAATAAAAGAATCCATTTATCGACTTCAACTTCAAAAATATATGGCTATATAGTATATCCAAAAAGCGATAACTTATCATCATTTTTATTGATCATATTATGTGAGATCATAATTTAAAAACTTTTCCAAATATTAAAAATTATATTTAAAAAACAAAATAAAAATGTATATTTACCATAATCAATAGAAGAATCACCGTTCCTTAAAAAAAAAAACCCCTAATTTTAAGACTGCAATTATATTGATTAGAATATTTGTATCTCGAACTATATTCTTCACTTATGTAAAAACACAAATTATTTAGTTCCTGTTTAAAATCTAATGTTTGGGTTTAAAATCGGCTGCAGCCTTGCGTATAATATTCGTGTAGTGTTCATCGGTCTGAAATCTGAGCGGCTATCGACCCAAGGAACGGATCCTGTTGCATTGCATGTGCTTGTTAACTTGGCAAACACTTACTTAACAATGCACCGATTAATTAACCCCCCAACAATGGTATCAAATTTCTCGATTTGCCTTGGCACATTTCATGCAATTTTAATTGAAAATCCGCGTGCGGTTTGTAAATGTCACGATTTAGAAATACGAGTCTCGAAGCCAATAAAGGCCAAGCGATATAAGAGCCAATAAGCCAAAAGGAACACGAAAACATACCAACAAGGAGAAACAAAGTGGCACAAAATGCGACAGTTGAAGCCAATTTTATGCTACTTACTCGGGCTTATAGACACTGACACTGATCATATCTGAAATTAGTTTACATAGACAAGCAGTTGAATGCGAGTGCGGGGGTCGTAAATGTGCCTAATCATATCGACATTAAAATACCCTGTAACTATGGCAAGTGATTAAAGTTTTACTCTGTCGATCGTCTTTTTATATTAAATTTATATTATATTATTTTTATTTTATAAGTTCATATTTATTTCGATAAATATCAAGAAGTATTTATTTCAGACGTCACAGATCAAAGAGCTGGTGTTTTCATCTAATGTTTGATACCTTGAAACACTGATTAGCCCCTCTTTCATCGCTCCCTACTTATATGCATTGATATTAAAAACTTGCATTTTATGAGATATACTTCAAAGCCATTTAAAGGGTATCTCGATGCTGGCCTGCCCCGTCGAGTTCTCCTATTTGTATGTCCAAGTTGTAGTTGTTGGTCCAGCGATTGCCATTATGCTAAAACAACCCTGAGCCGTTAAACTTGACTCAAAGCGAAACATAATTCAACGTCAATTGGCAATTTACTAATTTTCTTGTTCCCTTTTGCTTATCATTTCAACGTTTTCCAGCCGTCCCAAACTCCCCTCTCTCCCTTCCTCCTCCATCCGTTCCACAATTGTTATTGGTTCTTGTTGCTTTATCAATTTGCTTGCTTGAAGCAAATGTATCGAGTAGCAGCCAAGGGACTTGCATGACTGTCTGTCTGACTGTCTGACTGACTGACTAACTGACTGGATGACTGACTGTACTCGCGTTTAGTTGTCCTTTTAAAACTATAAAGTTGAACGACTAGTGCGCTTGAGAGCTGGCACAGTCATTGCTCCTCGTTCTGTGAAAGCTTCAACGGCGCCATTAGCAAATTATTTACAACTATGCATCATGTTTTTGGCCTGGGATTGCTATTGGTACTGCGACTGGCACTGGGGCAGACACATAGGCAGCGAATGCGGCGAACAGTGCTACAAGATTGGTGGAAATATTGAACGATTTTTTCAACTCAACATAACTCAACTAAACGTTCCTTCTTAGCAACCCATTTTATGTTGTATTTTATTGCACCAGCCACAAGCGATTAAAAACATAAATTTTGAAAAATAATAACATAATTCCTACAAAATATTTAAAAACACTTTTATTTTCAATAGCGCATATTTTTAAAATATAGAGTTG
>SCDT01002756.1:0-12034 GCA_004143765.1 Drosophila melanica
ATAATAATAATAATAATAATAATATTATTATTAAATGAAATTCATTTACTGCAGCCATCGTGATCATGATAGTGAAGTAAAAGTTTGACTGCACGAGTTGCGCCAGGCCTGGCCTGGTTGCTGCTTGTTTTATTTGCCTACAGGAAATATAAGTGTCGTAAAAACTGTCATGGTTGTCTGCTGGCCCCCTCCTCCCCTCCGGCGTTAACCCTGCAACTCGTTAAAACGCATATGAATTATGGCGCATAATGCGAGGGAGCAGGCGCGCTTTGGGGGCTTGTGCACTTTTTAAGCAGCTGCTTAATTTGGGCAATTTCATTTTATGGCCAACGTCGACATCGATTTTTATTGACTTTCGACGCTTATAATTGAGCGTTTTATGACATTTCTATTAACAACAATTTTGTTTTACAATATTTTCTAAACAATTTTTTTAAGTGCTCGCTAATTGATCGTGAGTTGATTTTTTATGGGNTTTATGACATTTCTATTAACAACAATTTTGTTTTACAATATTTTCTAAACAATTTTTTTAAGTGCTCGCTAATTGATCGTGAGTTGATTTTTTATGGGCTAGCAACAGCTCCTATTGAATGATAGAATTTCAGTTCACAAATATTTATGATCGATAAGCGCATTTTGGAGCATTCCAAAAATAGACGATTCGCATGGCCACTTTCGAGATAGTCGATCAGAAAAATTAAAATTTTTTCTTTTCTTTTAATTTTTATTTTAATTTTTGTATTTAATGAGTTTTTAATGATAGACTTGGATAAAATTATGATATTCCCTATGGCCATCTCACTTTCTCTCCGTATATGTTATATTAACATTCTTTGAATTGTTTACTTTGTAGCTCTAACTATGTGTTAGAGAATTAGTTGAAATATCGTGCACAATCATGGCTGATATTATTGATACATAATTTATCAGGCTTAGGATAATCAAAGGTAGCCATATTCGAGTAATTTCAGCTTTCAGATTGAGCTGTCTTTTGTTCTTTTTTCAGTCTCAGCAGCTTTATCCTGAGTTGCTTACGCTGGCAGCCCTTTTCTCACGCGTATGTGTGTGTTGCAAGTAAGCTGATTGCATAATAGCCATGCAAATCGAGCAACAACAAAAGGCAACGAGGCAATGTAAAAGACGAGAGTGCAAAGCGATCGCCAATTGATTTGCTCAGACTGGAGTTTCTGGGGTTTTTAACTATTGACAAATGCCTTTGGCCCGGGAAAGCAGCAGACCCTTTTTTAAGAAGCCAAATAATAGAGAAGGGCGAATACGGGGTTAAGTGGGCTGTCAATTGGACAGCTTTAAACTCGGCACGAACCCAAACCAGGGCTCAATGTCGCATAATACTCAATCAAATTAACGTTCAAGTTGAGGCAAGTAATTAAATCCAAAACTAACAATTGACTAGGCAAACAACACACACACACACGGACAGAGGAAAAGAGAGAGAGTGAAAGAAGAGAGTGGCCATAATAACAACAATTTTCATATTAATTTTCATAATTTTCCAATGTTGACAACAGAGTCAACACAAATAAACATAGGCAAACAAGTCGCCAGGCAAGCGGGCAGTCGAGGGTTATAGTATGCGTGTGTGTGTGTGTGTGTGTAGAACGTTGACAACGTCGCAGCGTGTTGGCAAAAATATAACAAAAAACAAAAACCTAAGGCGTACAGTAAAAAGGATACTTAATGTGCCAGGACAATGGGGGGTAGGTAACTGGACACTGGACTAGGACTAGAAAACTGAGTACTGGGCACTGGTCACTCGACAACCTGCTGAGTCTCTATGTGCGGCAATTTGCCTAATAACCCAGGCTCTAGATGTGAAGAGTGGGACTGGGAAAGGGGGAACGCGGCATGCTCCCATGTGGCTGTCTACGTGTGGGTGGGTGTTTACCGCGTTGCGGTTAGTTTGAGATGTTGACTTTGCGGTGAGCACTTTAAATTGATTAAGCTGAACTTGTCGCTAGCTTTGACGGCTGCGGCTGCCCCCACTCGCCTCTAAAGTGATACTTAATGCCAAAAAGTGTTGCAGCTGCCATCGTTGCCGCCGCTTTCCGATTAATTCTACTTTAGTTGCAGCATTTCGAGTGCACACACTCAGCAGACGTTTAAAAGCGCAGCGTGTGCGACTCGTGAGACATTTAAGCACTTGAATGTCAAATAAAAACAACAAGAAAAATGAAGTAAACTTGAAGCAATTTGCGCCGTCTAAAAGGCCGCCGCTGCAACTTTGGCTCAAACGGGCTGACTGTCACTCGCGAAAGTTGCCCAAGTCAAGCGTTAAAAATCAACTTGAGCGCCAAAAACGCTTTACAAAAGTTACAAGTCACACAACAAGGCCAGCAAAAGGGATGGGTGAGTGTCGTAAAGGAAACGGGGGCCGGGGAATTGTGCCTGGCAACAGCTGTTGTACTGTTGTCGTCAGCAGCTTCAGAAATTAATTTCAATATCAAGAAACAAGTGAGAAAAACGCGATAAACTTCAGCTCAACTCCGCTAAACTTTGAGCTACTTTATTGCGAAATTCGGCGAATTTAGTCAAGACCTAAAAAAAACTTGTCGCCTTTGCAGTGGGTCTCAGCAGTATGTAGCCAGTGAATGCAAAATTTTTGCAGCTATAAAGATGATATATAAAGTTATTCTCGATTAACATAATAGATATAGATAGATCCCTTAGGATCGGTTAATAATTCAGTTTTTGTGTGAACAATTTTATTGTTATAAATTACTATGATTATCCACCGTATCACTATATTATATAGTTCCTTTATCTTTTAATATTACAATATTACATATAAAATAAAATAAATATGTATGTAAATAAAATAGAAAACAAGCTGTAGCTGTAAGCTGTAGTTGAAGTTGCCGTTTTTCATGTCGCTGCTCCAATTTAAGTTTTTGTGGTTGAATTTTATTTACACTTTGCAAAGCCGCATTTTGACATAACTTTGAGCACTTGCAACAGGCATAAATTGATGTCCAGTTGTGTTTCATATCGGGCCAACATTTTGTGCAGCGTCATTGGGTGTCTGCCACAACAACAAACCACAAGCACAGAAGTTGCAAACTGTAGTGCAATCATGCTAAAAATGCCACACAAAAGGAGCTTAAATTAAAGTTTGGCATGCCATCGCACTAAACAGTGTAGAAGCAGACTGAGGCAAGGATGCGGCAGAAGGTGCAGCAGTAGACCGCAGATCATGCTGCACAGGCATGTGGTCCAATATCATATCAAAGTGTCAATGTGCGTGCAGCAGGAGAAGTACGACGAGGACCAAAAATATTCGGCCTGTGTCTAATGTCAGGAAACTATCAGTTGGCAGGTTGTGCTGTGGTCATCGCCTCTTTACGTTGCATTCCAGAGCTGCACTCTGCATTTCGGCCAAACAAAAGGGTTGCATTATAATGACATTTGTATGTGTGTGTGTGTGTNNNNTGTGTGTGTGTGTGTCTGTGTGGAATGGCAACTGTAGGACAAGCAAAGATGGCGTTAATCTTTGCCACAGCACTTACAGTGAAAGCTCTGGCAACTGGCCATAAACTGGAAAATGAGCAATTCACTGTAAATTTCAAATTCTGATTTTAATCATAAAGTTGTGTGCTTCTTTGGTATACCATATATACTAGGTAATAATTCATATGATTTTCGAAATACGTCTGCTAAAAGAGAATAGTAAATGATTTATTCTGTGCGTAATATGTAGACATATTCTAAGATAAAATATTGTACGGTATTGGAAGTGTTACCTATTGCAAAATGCAAAGAAACCCTTGCAATAAATGAACTATAATTTGATTTATAGCAACCAATACGCAGTGTCATAATAACTAAAAACATATAACATATAAATTCGCAATTCTATATTTTTATTTTTCATTAGTTTCTTTTGTAAGCCTGATCTTATAAAATATTTATATGAAACATGAGGTTTGACTCTATTTCTTATGATTCAAAAAGAAATTTGTTTCTTTTATACTTTTATTATTAACAATTTCTATCGTCTCACGCTGCTATTGATTTCGTGCACTGCACTTGATATCGCATCAGTCGCTATAATATGAATACTTAGGCACTTTTAAGCAACTCTGTGCAATGTTCATTGGTTTCCTTCCTTCATAGGACATGTATGTGTGCTCTTGTCCTGATTCCCGCGCTCGGCTGCAATTGCAATTTGTGCACTTTACGACACCAGTTGGAAAATTGTGTGTGTACACACACATATGCATTGCTTCAGTGTGAGCCACTGCGAAATTGTATCTTTAGCCAGTTTGTGGTGGGGAGTGCGAGTATCTGCTAGTCAGCGTCATCAACAAGGCTGCAACTGAGGCAGCGCTGGGGCAGAGACTACGGCTGAACTTGTTGTCGTTGGCGTAGTCCATGCGTGCGTGTGTGTGTGCTGTTTGCTAGGGCACATAGTTGCTTCTCACTTGAAAAAGTTGCTCATTTTTACACACTTTATTTTTGGTGCAACGACTGGCAGTTGCCGCTGATGTTGTTGTTGTTGTTGCTGTTGCTGTTGTCGCTGCTCTTACAACTTGGAACATTGTTTCAGCACTTAAGCGACATCATGCGCACAACTAGCGAATGAACCAACGAACGGCTGCAAAGATTCGAGCATGGAGCGAGAGTCACTTGCAACTAGCTGCTGCCCCCCCACAGTGCCACAGTGCTGCTGGGCCGCTGCTCAAATGTTTAAACATTGTTGTACCCATTGCATACACTGCACACACAAACTGTGAGTGTAAAGAAACCGAAGCAAAACCAATCCAAAATAAAACAAGCACATTGCAGTCGGGTGTAACCGACTGCGAACTACTCAGCCACAGCATAAAAGCAGCTAAAAGTTGTCGAAATCGGTCTTATTTATCTCATGCAGGTATATGCGTGTATATTTAGCAAATTTCAAGTTTCAATTCAAAAAAGTTGCGTTTATACGTTGCACAAACTAAATATACTCTTTTCATTTTGTGAACAAGTATATTAACAACAAAATATATCCAAACCCAAAACGATCCACAGCCGGAGCCAGCACACGGTCGGTCGCCACGTTCACATTGTGTGCGAGCCTTTTGTTTGAAGTTTGTCTTCGAATGGAAAACTTTTGTGAAAATTAATTACGAATTCGTGAGGTCAATCGTTTTTCGGTGATAATCGAGTGGGTGCCAAGCGTTGCAGGCCAGGCCAGGCAAGTCAGGTTGACGGGCCTGGCCTGGCCTGGCCTGGGTTGGGGGAGCCGGCAGTCAGGTTGTTTGAATGCGCTTACAGCAGGCATGGCGAGGGGGGGTCTTTGGCTTGTCTGGGCTGCATGCTGTGTGCGGTCTGTCCGCACCTCTCTGTAGCCCTCGCTCTCTTGGAGCTGCTGCATCCTCGGGGTTTTTATGGCCTGGCTGCAGCTTCGTCGCCGTCCTCATCAACATTGCTTTTTGTTTATAATTTGGTAATTTGCAGTTTTGTCGTTGCCAGCGTCGACGTCGTGCCAAAGATTTTATAATTTTTACTTTTTCGGTAGCTGCTGCTGCATTTTGCATAATTTTCCATTTAACTTGTTGCGTGCCTCACTGCTCCGCCGCTGCTTGGTTGCAAGTCGTGAGGCGTAATTAAAGAGTTTATTTCATGATTTGCGGCTTGGGGTCCGTTTCTGCTGCTGTTGGGTGGCCAACTTGATTTTCCAGAGCTGAGCGTCTTCAGTTTCAAGATGCCTTTAAGCTACGGCGGCCTTTGACGTCGTGTCGCAGTTGTCAGCAGCAGCAGCAGCAGCAGCAGCACGTCCTTCGTCTTGCTTTTGCTCTGTGTTATCCTTTGCCGTTGCCTGAAGCCAATTTGGTTTGGTGTCGCCTATCTGCTTTGCTTTATTGAAAAGACATCCTCGACAGCACTAATTTTAACTAAATAACTTTGATGACTGACTAAGCCCCAAACCGTTATTTGTGTGGGCCCAGGCTTAACCTTTGTTTAACCTTTTTAAGCCACGCCACCCAGCCCCATATCCGTTTCACTCAACCCATCATCGATTTCATATTTTCCATACCGAAGGGGCGTGTTGAGGGGCAGCTAATAACATTTAATCCAAAGGCAAACTGTTTTTGTGGCCAATGTCGCATATTTGTTTAGGAGCAGCGAAACAACAATAACAACAAAAGCAGGGGAAAAAATTATGTAAAACGCAAAACTACAAATATTTCGTATGTGACGACGCCTAAGCGCCCGATCCTTTTTAAAGGCTTGTTTGTACATACATATGTATGTATATATATATATATATATATATATATACGTTTATTTATTTAATATATTCCACGCACATATGGCGTCAAAAATTCAACATGCAAGCGAGGATTTCGGTTTTAATTTTTGGGGTTCCTGCGTAGCCCAGTTGGAAAAAATGCTTTAATTAAATGAAATCTCATGGTTTTTGTGTTGCGCTCGTCCTTTCGGACTTCTCAACATTGGTCCTTACACGTTTTACAGTTACACGCACAACTATGCGACAGGCCCGACAGGCATTCGATGTATGTACGCACGGGTGGGGGGAAGGGGTTAGAGAGAGTTTTTGCTCTATGTCTAACATTCAAAAATTGAAAAACCAAAATTTAAGCTGGACAGCTTTTTGAATTTATGACCAAATGGCACAAGCACACACGCACACACATCCAGACATATAAATATAGTCTGGTTTACGCATGGGAATTGATGCAGAGAGCGTGTGGGTGGGTAGCTATAGCTATAGGGTGCGTAACTGAATGGGGCATTATGTGGGTAACAAACACACACGCAGAACTCAATGCCATGAGAATAAACCATATATTATGGAATAACTTGGGGTAAAATGTTGATGAATTGCACAGTTTTGCATGACTAAACGAAATAGCTGTGCGTAAATGAGGAAATTGGAAATTAACTCTACGAACGACCGTAAAATATCTGAAGTAGAAATAACTCTCTACAAAATACTTTCATATAAGTTATATAAAACATATTTATTTGTACATATGTTCAATCTAAATAAGATCTTTGATTCTGACTCTGTAAAATCTGAATATATAACTTTTTAAGTTTGTGATTTATTTTAAAATAATTTTTTTCATGCGTTGGAAATATATTTTTAAAACATAAGAGAGCTCATATTCCATATCTGAGAAATTGTTCTATAATTTATAGCATATATATATATATTGAGTAATAATTTTCAGAAATAAAAACATTTTTTTGTACATATTTCAACATTGAAAGAAATACATAAATTTACGTATGTATACGAATAAAGTTTTTCAAACAGTTGAAACGTTATACTTGATAAAACCACAGAGCTGAACATTTTCATCCAAATTAGTTTTACATTTCATTCAAATGAAAGATTACAAATCTTAAGAGGATACTCTGGCCCATTATAATCGCATTTTATTTGAAAACAATTCCAATTATTGCTAAAGCCATTTGCATTATCTGTTTCGGCAACCAAAAATGTGTATTACCGCTGTGCATACCTTTGGCCCGCAGGTATTTTGCATTGGCCGGAACACCCTTTAAATCCGTCCGGCATTGCCCGAGCGAAGGACATAGCAATCTAATTCTTTCGTTTCGTCTGTGGCAAACGCACGCATAATGCGACACGTTTCGGGGTTGTTTCTAATCCCAAAACGTAGCAAAAGGCACACAATCGATTGCGGCCAGGTAGTTGCCCATGCTTTGTGTGTATGTGTGTGTGTGTGTGTGAAATGAAGTGGCAAAAATGGTTTGTTCTACCTGTGGGCACCAGCTGTAAGTCCAGCCGAGGGGCACTCACACACACATAAAGACACAATTATTCATATATGCAGCAAAAGGCTGCAGTGTTGCCAGGCGACTGCTCGATTGTCGGCAGCATCATTTCACTTTGCATTATGTAAAACATTTTCACAGGCGACAAACATTTGCATGATTAACCATAATTGAAAAATGTGAAAGCGCTGCTGCGCACGTTAAGGCCAACTGACAGGCAGAGAGACATTGAATGAGGAGCTGAGGCAAAGCTGTTGGCCCAATCAGTGGCGCCTCCTCCATTCAATTCAATTTATCTACGCATGCCAGAGATTTATACGACACCGCTCGCTGTTCCCCCCCTCTTTTGGCCAGCTTTGGGTTGCGTCAACTACTGCTGAAGTATCTTTTGTGCTGTCTGTCAACGAATGTGGCATGAATTGGTGGCAGCCACGCCCAACTGATTTGACTTGAAGTTTTGTTCGTGTTTATTATAAAACCTTAGCCTTAGCTTTTGTTGGTTGGCAACACGGTTAACTGTAATTTTGGGTACTCATTCATAATTGAATATGGCCAGGAAGCTGTTGCTGCTGCTGCCCCACCTTAATTCCTGCTGCAGCTCGTTGCCTCATTAATGCTCCACGGCGGGGTAAAGAAAAATGAAACTCTGTTGTGGCTCTAGTAGTGGCAATCATTCAACTAAAACTTTTTCTCTTCCCCTCGTGCTCTCTGCCACTTTGTTGTTGCCTAATGTGCGGCTTCCTGTTTTTACGGTTTTTGCTTTAATTAGTTGATCGCACGTGATATGGCCGACCTGTTCGACCTGCCTGGCCTTTTGGCTCTGCAGCAAGTACTTAAGCCTTTAATTTGCTTGCTATTGTTGTTGCTGCCGTTGAGATCTGTTGTATCTCTACCTGGCTGGCAGTTGCCATTGGCTTGTTATATTAGCACTTGTCTAGCATTAAATTGCTTGTAAAAGATTATCTATGGAAAACTCACACTCAATTTGCGCGTCTATTTTAGCATATATAATATAATCTGTGCAAAATCTTAAGTAGCTTACAATGAGGAACGTTCGCCTCGAATGGTTCTCGCCCGGCTTCGCCTGAGGGCCCTGATTGAGGTTGGCTTGTTGGGGGCAACACACGACACACAACACAGCTGGCTACAAGCGCAATGACCATCTATCCTTGTAAGCCAAAAGATACATAAATTGCAGCCGTGCACGGCTAAAGATACACAGTTATATAAGGCTACGCATATACATTTATCTATGTGTGCATATGTGTGTATCTATATAGAGAGAAAATGGCCGTCGATTGGGGCTACAAAAGCTACACAGCTGTTGGCGACAAATCTACAAGCGTTCGAGTGAAATAACAATAATACAACCTACACACACACACATGCAAACACTTGAAATACACACACATGCACAGTTGTTACTTCCGTTTCATGTCGTTGTCACTCGTCCGTTTGGGGGCAGCCTTGTTGCCGCTGCTGCTGTTTGTTTGTAATTTGATGCGCGCTTTTAGTTAATTGTGGCAGCAGGACATGAGCATTGCCTATGCACAATAACTAAGCCCATATGTTGTGCACACACTCACACACAACTGCAAATAGTCGCCAGATAGAGTACAGGACATGACCGCTTAAGTGACATTTGCCGCAGTTGTTATTGGCCGCTTCCTCTGCCGCCCACTGGCCACATATGCGACTCATATTTCTTGGTTTTGGATAACTCTGTTCATGTGGGTGGGACAGGCCATATACTTGTCTGTGCCAATATTGTGCAGTGTTGTGTGTGTGTGTGTGTGTGTGGGTGAGTCGTTTGGTTTTTGGTACTCAAGTTCTCTCCAATTGTGCAAATATATGTAAATATTTTAGTTAATTAATTTTCCGGTCAAGTGCTGGCCACTCGCCTGCACATCAATCGCATTATATGCGCATATGAATATATATATATCGAATATATGTTTGCGTATATTTGTTTTCGATTGTTGTTATCATTGGCAAGTGGCATGCAACGCCTCCATTGTAATTTACTTGAATCTGATTGCATTGCAGACGTTGCCGCAGGCTCACATTTCTGGCGCTGTTCATAATTTTAATTTTGAAACCACATGAGTGAACCAAATGATATAAGCTGAAAATATTAAATTTCCTTATAGCTTGAAATTTACACAATCATTATTTCTTTGCTAGTTTCTTCGCAAACATTATGTAACTTCAAAATTATAACAAAATCACATAATTCCTACAAGAAATATGTAAAACTTTTTCGGCAGTCAAGAGATTTTAATTAATTAACCCAAATTTGAACAGCACTTTAAAAAGTTTTTGAATATTGTTAGCGCAGGAGTAACTTAGTTTTGTGCAGCTAAAGATAATCTGATTAAAAAAAATATAAAAAATGAGGCTTTTCTACTTTGTGAAAGTGCTTAAGAAACAAATTTGGATAAATATTAGAATACACAAAATTTAGAATCATTTTAGTGTAAGAAGTACAGAACATTTATAATCCTTATTACTTGAATATGAACCATATATTATTTATGCATCAATGTGGAGAGCAAAGTTGCCGCATTGCCAAACTGGCACAGAGTATAAAATTAGGCCAAAATGATGTTCAGCTTCAGCTCAAACGGGCAAGGCTCTCATTATTTATTGAAGCACTTCAAAAGTTACAAAATTTTACAAATTACGCTTAAAATTATATAATTATGGCATATGAAAGCATTTCAACAACTTTTGCACTTACTTTTTCGATACAGCAACAACAAGAGCAAGAATTAATAGTAAACAACCCCAAGGCTGACCGGGGAAATGGTTGAATTCAATTGGGGTTAAAACTTATTGAAGCGCAAAATATTCAACAAGCTGCAGAATCAGTAACAACAACAAATCAACTTCTGTTTGTCCATCAGTCAGTGCGTAAAAAGGAAAATTAATTGAGCACCACTACAAGCCAAGAATATGTTCATATATTTACATACACATCTGCGTATTTATTTACGTTTGTGCTGCGTAGCGTTGCATGTCAATCGTTGCACTTGCCACAAATGTCATGCAAATTTATGGAATTTCGCTTCTTATTATAATGCTACAAGTCGGCCGGCGATGCTGTAGTTGCTGTTGTTTGCTATTGCTGCTGTTAACATTCATTTAACAGCCTCCACATGCAGCCCATTCAACCCAGTCGCAGCCCACTTGACCACTTGCAACATGCTGCAACGCGCCATTAGTCATCTTTGGCTAAACGCTGTTTGAGTTTTGCATTACAGACTCCGTGCCCTGCCGCTTTGCTTGTTGGGTTTTTATTGGGCCGCCCGTCGAGACAGCAAACGAGGGCACGGGAGAGTCAGCGGTGAGGAGGAGTGGGGGGGTAGGGTTCGCACACTGATTAGCGTTTTGCATGCGAAATGCATAAATCAGACCAAGCGAAGTCGACCCACAGCAGCCGCCTCCCCAGTTGCAATTGGCTGTGTCCGTTGCGGCGACACTGTTGACATTTTTATTGCCCGAGAAAATAGAATTTTTCTTATATTTTATTATATGCCCCTTTTTGTGCGCATTTTTCCTTCTCTTTTTTTGAAAGTTGTTCTTTTACTGCAATTTGTTTGTGCATAAAACAAGATTTAGCTGCATAAATTTTGGTTTTTATCACAGCTAAATGACCGCAAATGCTCAGCGCTTGATTTCGCCACAGTTAAATAAAATAAATAGTCAATAAATAAAAGTCCGTTGAGTGGGTGTTTGACTTTGGCATTAAAGCCAAAAGAAGGCCAACGCACATTAAAGACCAAGAACTCCCATTAAAAACAGCATGAATCATGCGTTCTTAACGGGCAAAATAAATAAGAACACCAACAATGAATGTTCTATGCGCTATAATTAATTAAATTTCAAGTTCTTAACAGCCCGCTTAGCTCAAGCTTTAGTATTTCATCATTTTTTTTTTTTTTTTTTGTTTCGTTATGTTTTATCTGCGTTAGTTAGTGCTCGAAGAATCTATCAGCAGCAGCGGGCAAAAGCCAAGGCTAAAAGTAATAAGGAAAAGACTTTTACTAATTGGGGCCACAAGAAAAAAAAGTGGAAAAGAAACAAAGCAGAGCGCTGCCATAGCAAAAAACAGTTAGGAAAATGCTGAAATTATGAGCACGAAAAGAAAATAATAATTTTATTTTATAGCGTCAGCCCAGTTCGCGCACAGGCTTCCTGCTTGGCTTGGCTGCTTTCTTAATAGCCGTCAAGATTCTTGGAAAAAATAAGTATATATATA
>SCDT01002757.1:0-17839 GCA_004143765.1 Drosophila melanica
CCGAAATTTTTTAAAATATCAATATTTACGAACGTGAACGAGTATAACGCAGTCGGTAACGCCCGACTGCAACGTTCTTACTTGTTTTTTTTTTTGTTCATCCCAAAAAGACTTTTATGCGCTTGAGGAACTTTGTAATTCGATGTTGTTGAACGCCGCCTCGTAAAATTGCCAACAGAGTAATATTTATATTCAACGAATAAAATCAAATTTTTGATTTTTCTTTTAATTTTTATGATGCCGCCAAAGAGTTTTCTGTTGCTCATTTTTCCATTTTTTATGGCCACAACTCAAAAAGAAAAAAATCAAATTGTTTGTATGAGTTGTGAAAAGCGAAACTGCTCTCTTAAGATGGTACTAAAGTAAATTATAACGAATGTCAATGGATTTAAGATACCCTATATTTATTTAAAATTAATGATGGGTATTAACAGGCAGAAGAAATCATCTTTGCTGCCATAAAAACTGGAAATTCGAAATATATATATTTTTATATCATAAGCAGAATATGAAAACAGCGTATCTCGTAGTCGGGCATTGCGTTTCTGAACACCCTTGCTTGGGGTTTTGCTGCGTTTTATGCGCTTTTGAAATTTTAATGATGATTGCGTTTTGGCGCAATGCGTGTCGCTTGATTTATAACCTCTCCTTTGACCAGATGATGCCCAAGGCTTTAGCGAACATTTGGCTGATCATTAGGCCTTAAACGTCGCCCAGTTACATGTTTATATATATAAACATTTTATGTGAGACCACACAAGCAGCTTTTAATTGCAAGTGTCAGCAGCTTAAATAACTGCAATTGGCTTTTCCACTACCAATACCCAAATAATTCAATAGGCCTCACACGAACACACACTCTTATCAGTTGCTACCATAAAATATAAGCCTTAATTTGCCTGGCCAAGCAAAACACTTAAACCGATTCCTTTCAGCTGCGGCGCAAACGTTTCGGCCTTAAAATATTCACTTGCTTCACAGCGCGGACAGTTGCAATAGAGCCGCGGCCACCTAATAAGCCAACTAGCCCAATGGCTCGCTTCGCCAGCTCGTAATGCAAAAGAAATTATGGCAATTTAACGGAGGATCGCAATTCGTGATCCTCAAGACCTGGTCGCACATTGCAATTAGTTGGCAATGCTGCCTTGGGGCATCAGCTAGCTAAGCTCTGCTCCGGTCCGGTAGTCGTTGCGATTTTATCGTTAACATAAATTTTTCTCAGATAAAAGCGCGAAAATGTTGCTCATGACTGGATACATGTCCACACACACACACACACACAGGAATACAGTCAAACAGAGTTGCCCCGCCCCCGCAGTCTGATATTTTGAATAGTTTTCGATCATTGAGCGAAAAGAAATTATAGCAATTTGCTTGTCAAATTGTTGCGAACCGGCCAACAATAAATCGTGCTTTTTATGGCCTTCGTCCGATCGACGATAGAGTTGTTTTAGAAATAAATAATCCCCCAGGCACCTGGCCAGCAACGATCCTCGCTTGCCACGATCCTCGGAGACTCCATCGCCGTTTAGCAGCCGTTAAATTGTAAAATGTGCAATTTCATTGCTGTGGCTTTTACTTAAGCCGATCATTTTCTGCACTAATTTAATGGTGCAATACCATAAAGCAACACAATTGAATAAAGCTGCACAAGGAGGGAGGAGAAAATTGACGACTAAATTGATTGATATATTGTTATGTTGATTTATCGCATGCGGGCAGGTAATTTGACGTTTCTTATCGATTTTGGATCGAGATGAGAAAGATATTGAAATTTTATTATATTCAAATATTTTTATAAATTTTTTCTATTTCAGTTTTTAGTAAATCGCTTGATAAATATTTGACTTTATTTCGTTTGTTAATAAACGTTGTATGCATATATATATATATACATACTGTATATACATAAATTTGCTTATTCGGCAAGTTGTCTTAATAACACACAAGAAAGAAAAGTTATCTTTGAGGCGATACACACCAAGTGATATAAATATAATTCCCTCTGTACGTATATATTCCTTTTTTTCTGCTTTGTACAGTGCTGGATAAATCTATAAAGCCAGCTTCTTTTTATTTCAATTGTACAAATTCAATTTTTATTCTATCAAATTAATGTCCGTGAAGTTGATACAAAAAATTATTAAATATGATAACTGATGATTGGCAGTTCCGTGAATATTGTGACTACAATAATTTTACTCGCTTTGACAGTCGCCAGCAGCATTTTAAGCAACAGTTGGCAACTTCTGTTTAGCCTAAAGATGTCTGCTATTTTCCCACTGATCATCCAGATTAATTTCGCATTTATTTCGGCCCAAACTGCAAATAACGGCTGAGCTCTTGTCCAACCACTCGACGTTGCATAGTTCAACGATTTGTTGTTGTTTAGGATAGGTTGGCCCAAAAGCCCGCATCGGCTCGCATCTGCAATTACGGGCATTTTTATTGTCTCCGTGTTATGTACGCCGCTTGCACCTGATATGGTCGGGCCGTGGTGCCGCAACAGCTCTCCGGCTCCCATTCGGTCCGTAATTCGAAATGTTTACGGTACATTTAATTTCATTTGGATTATTACAATATGCTTTAGGAGGTTGGCTGAGAACATTTTGGCTGTTGCTTTGGTTTGCTCTCACTCTCTCTCCCACCCACTCACTCTCTCTCTGCACCATTTGCGGCGTCTTTGGCCGGAACAATGAGCCATGAAGTGGGTGGGCGTGGTTGAATTCAATTCTATCCGCCAGTCAGGTGCTCGTATTTCACTGTTGTTGCCAAAATGTAATTGCGAATTTCAGACAAATGTGAAATTTGAATTTACAAGTTTAACTTTTCTTGTAACGAGTAAAATCATTTATTTGGCTTGCTTACAGACACACTCAGGACTGCTCCCTTTGTGTATGTGTGTTGGTGTGTGCGTGTGTGGGTGTATGTTTGTGTGGAGTGTGCAGTTGGCAATTCTCGACTAAGTTCATTTGTTCCATTTCAACGCTCCCAGCAGCAGGCAGCACGCAGCAGCCAGCAGCCAGCAGGCAGCAGGCAGCTTCCGTCGCACTTCTTGCCAGGCCACATAAACAAATGTACTTGTCGGTTTTTGGATGCATGCCCCCTGCCACCCTATTTCTTAATACTTGTATTTGCAATCTTTCGCCATTCCACAATGGCAACCGTTGCCATTGTACTTGAGTCGAATTGCTTCAAATTGAAACTTTAGCTCAAATCTTATATCAAGCTATGTACCATTGTCTATATACATATATACATATATATATTTGTGTTACACAAAATGAGCCAAACAGAGGCTAACCGCTCTATTGAAACTGAGCAATATAGCAATCAGCCTGCGTCTGCTAAGATAAATTTGAATAATTGCATAAACAGTAATTTTTATGCAAGATCAGCAATTTATATACTCGATATTTAAGAGCACAGTGGGTACACTGAATTAAAATAAATAAATTAATCTATATAAATATATTCAAATAATTCAAGTAATTAGATAATTCATTAAATTTATTAATGCCTTTAGGTAAATAACTGTTTCCTTTTTCATGAACTAAAATTAAGTACATTTTATGGCAACCAACATTTAAGTTAACCAAATCAACTTAACGAAACTAAACAAAAAAAATTGTATTAATTTAAATTTATCTGAAAATAACTGACGCTATTATTAGTCACGATTATTTTTATTCAATTGTCACAGTCGACACTGTGAAATCGATTCGATTTATCGTTTTGAGAAATTTATGCAAGATAAGCTTAAGTCCGAGAATTCGATCGGCAGTCTGTTGTCGCTTGGCGTTCAGTCGCATAAACAACTCAAGGGATAAGCACAAAATTCAACTGTGCACATATTTAATAATTATAACCAATCAGTGCATTTTGAAAGTTTGAAAAAATATGTTGAACTTAAAGTTTTATAAGCCTAGTGATGATATGCTGCAGGCTTTTAATGCGCAATTTAAAGACAATACTTTGAAAGAAAAATTGGGTGCATATTATCAGACACGACAATTGAGCTATGACAATGTGTGCTCTGTGCTTCAGACCCTGCTCACTATCGAGGATATGGCACGAATGGAGCTTTACACTCAGCTGATGGAGACGAACGTTACAGTTCAGAAAAAAGACGCCGAGAATTACGTAATCAATCTCAGCCAGACGCATGTGAATGCTGAATATGTCTTAGATGCCGACTTAGACCAGTTGGTGCTAGTGCCCCAAAAAAGTCTCCTGGCAGCGCCGCTGCCGAAGCCGCTGATATTGACACATCTGCCGCATTCTCACGAATCTCTCGATCCAAATGATCCGATGCGCCGTCATGTTGGCAACATTGTGAAAGTGAAAACATCAATAGTTTATTTTGAGTGCCCCAAACTGAACGGTTTAAGTCGAAAATTTACAGTTCTCTTTCGTTCACCACGCATTCCATTCCGTACCATGTATCACGCTCTCGAGCTGCTCGATGTGTATCGTCTGGAGCGTCGCTATTTGTTCCCCATTTCTAACGGGCCGCAACCGCAAAAGATCGCTAAATGCTGTATAGAAATGTCGTTGGTCAATGCGGATATTGCCGCTAATTCTGAACAGCTCCAGGCTGTGGAGCAGATCGTTGCTGGGCGCAGCACTTTGGCGCCTTACATTATCTTCGGTCCACCGGGTGAGTTAAAGCGGCAAAATAAAAAGAGAATGCGCTCTAATACATGAGGATTACAGGCACCGGAAAGACGACTACCATTGTGGAGGCCATTTTACAATTGTATCTACAGCAAGAAAGCCACATTATTGTTACTGCCGGCTCCAACTCGGCCTGCGACACAATTGCCTTAAAGCTATGCGAGTGCATCGAAAAAGATACCAGATTTCCCAAATGTGCTTATCAATCAAAGAATAATGTGCTTCTGCGCATCTTCTCGCAACGGAGATATAAAAGGGGTCTGAAGTCGGTGCATCCCTTGGTGGTGGCTTACTCCAATTGTAAAGAAAAATACAAAAGCTTTATGCAATTCACTCTATCAAAATATGATATCATTGTGGCATCGTTGACCTTGACAGGCATGATTGCCTTAACAGATGGCGGAAAATACACGCATGTTTTCATTGATGAGGCGGCAGCGGCCACCGAACCCGAGGCGCTGCTTGGCATTGTGGGCATTAAGGATAGCGATTGTCGTGTGATACTCTCGGGAGATCACAAGCAATTGGGTCCAGTCATCATTAGCCAGCAAGCAATGACCTTTGGCCTGGGCCACTCGCTGATGGAGCGTCTGATGGGCAACCCGTTGTACGGGGTGGACGCCAGTGGCAACTACGATCGCACTCTGCAGACGCGCTTGCGCCGCAACTATCGATCCCATCCGGAGATTGTCGGCATCTACAACAAACTGTTCTACAACGATGAACTAATACCCTCGGCGCCCACGGCGAAGGTCAACATGGCCGCCAATTGGCGGCTACTAGCGAATAAACAGTTTCCCATTCTGATTCATTTCATTTACGGCACAACCCAACGCATGCGCAACTCGTTGAGCAGCTTTAACGAGCAGGAGGCCAAAGTACTGGCCTGGTATGTGAAAATACTGCTTAGCCAAGGCATCGGCGGTGGCCTAAAAGTGGATCAGCGGGACATTGGAGTCGTTACACCGTACAGGGCCCAGTGCGACCTGATCAACCAGTTGCTTAGCGAGCACAACATCTTCGATGTGGAAGTGGGCACGGTGAACGCCTATCAGGGCCGTGAGAAACCCATAATTGTTGCCTCGCTGGTTTCCTCATTTACGAATCCGTCGTTTGTCACCAATGCGCGACGTCTGAATGTTTTGCTGTCGCGCGCAATGTCGCTACTGATAATGGTTGGAAATCCGATCACTTTGGGCCAGGAAGCCGTTTTCCAGGACATTATAGATCAGTGCGAGTTGCATTGCAACGTTTTGGGTATGACAACGAAGAAGAAAAAGGAAAAGTTTTCCATTAATGAAGCAGAATTTCCGGTTGTCGGTAATTCGATAAAAATTTGAATGTTCCTTTTTAAAATTTCTGTCCATGTTTTTTTCTTTTAAGTTTTTATTTTTGCACATGAATTTCATATTAATAACTTTTATTACAATTCATATATTTTTATATTAAAATTACGTATGTCTCATTAAAGATTTATATTAAATTTTTTAAGTTGCGCATTATGAATTCAATTTTTATAACTGCTTTTACATTCTTTTTCTTTTCTTTTTTTAAATTTAAAAAAAAAAATAAAGATTAAAAAAAAATTGAATAACTATTAAAAAAGCCATNCTTAAAATTACGTATGTCTCATTAAAGATTTATATTAAATTTTTTAAGTTGCGCATTATGAATTCAATTTTTATAACTGCTTTTACATTCTTTTTCTTTTCTTTTTTTAAATTTAAAAAAAAAAATAAAAATTAAAAAAAAATTGAATAACTATTAAAAAAGCCATATAGTATTTACATATACATTTTTTCTCAATATGTTTACACATTATTATTACAATGTATGTACATTAAAAATACCGTTAAATATTAATTTTGTATGAAAATAATTACGTTTGATGCATCCAATTTCACAACTTACGCCTCATATCGGCAGTATTTTTTTCTTCTTTATTTTTGACAGCTATGAATATCATGAAAGTTAGCTCCGCCATCTATGAACAACTTTTGCAATTTTTGTAGTCGATATATTCAGTAAGAATAACAGTAGATTTTGTATTATTTTGTATTTTGTATTATGTAACATAAAAAATAAACAAATGTGTAAAGCAAAGCACGAGATTGGTTTAAAAATTAAAGAACATAAAAATAATTTAAACATGAACCACTTTTCAATTAATGTTCTAAAATATGAACAAGAACACATATATATAATTCACAAAAGAGCGAAAATTTTTAAATTTTATTTTAAACATAAAATTAATATATCAAAATTTATAAAATAACACGCACTCAAGAAACTGTTTTAAGAAAGAGTTAAAAAAAAAAAAGTTTAAGCGCATTCGGACGTCGTTGTTTAATTCCTGACGTGCTGCTTAGCTTTTGTGCATTTGTTTAGGGGCTTTGTGGGGCACCATGGGGGGACGCCTTTGTGCCCGAGCGTCATACCGAAAATGTTGCATTTCACGTATTGTTGGCTGTGGCATTCGCATTGCTTCTTCATATTTTCTTGCAATTTCTATTGTAGTATTACTTGGAGAGCGAGCAAGCAGCCAAAGCCAAAGTGGTGCGTTCCGGTCTGCCACATAAAACAGTGCACCCACCACCCCTCACCGCCCCTCATCCCCTGGAGTCTTGCCAGTGCTCTGGCATGCACACATGCACAAATACAATTAGAGACTTGGTTTGTTGGTTCAACTTGTTTGCTTACATTCAACTTACTTCACTTCTGCTGCGATAGTTTTTTTTTTCTGCTTCTTCTTCAACCATTCTCTTCAACTTGCCTGCTCTCCGGAAAGTTTTTGGCCAACTTTGTGTTCGTCATTGTGCCAGCGCCTTAACTTAATTTTGTGGATTTCTATGCATTTCTCTGCTGTGTGTGTGCAGAGTTTTGTGTTTGTTTAAATGTTGTATAATTCACTGATTTCTTGTGGCTTTTGTTGTATTTTTGTGTGCAACTCTGTGACTACGTTTTGGCTGGAATTCTGGGCGCACGATGCGTATGAGCAATGTTCAAACATATGAGAGAGAGAGAGAATTGTGGCAACACTAAAGTGAAAATATGAGCAAATTAAATAATTAAATGGCTTTTTACCATTTGTCAGACCATGTTGAAAGCAATAAATTCTTTTGAATTCTTTGAAGTACAATCAAAAGTAATATTAAATCCAAATAAATACTTGTATTCAAACCCAATTGCGTGTTTCAAGCTCGCATAAGCTGCTGCTAAACACAAGACTAACATCGCAACATTAATTTTATCCAACACGGAAATCTTCAATTGCTCTGCAAGGCTATAAAATAACCGAAATACTTAACCATACCCCAACCCGCCTAAAATCTCAATGAGAGACGAATAACATGCACTGCAAATTGTTGTAGCCGAAATTTATTGGCAGTACTTATCAGATACGCTCATAAATCTGAAGTATAAAAAAGAGTCAAGTCCCTCTTCGCTTCGACTGAAACGCGTGGGTGGGTGAAACTGGCGAACGAACGGGACATTTATTTGCATGCTCCACTGTCCGGCACAATCCACAAATTAACATGACATTTTTACAAGCCCAAACATGTGTACACATGGGCCTCTGTTCCGAGCCACCACCACTCGAAATTAATAGCCGGCCAGTTGGGTACAGCAACAACAATAAAAACAACAACGGCAACAGTGACAGCTAGGAAATACAAGGCCCGGACATGGACAGTTATGGAAGCAGGCCAAAAAGTCAAACATTTGAACAGCATCTGCGGCTGGTGCATATTCAGTTCGAAGCGAACAGGTTGCCAGCTTATGCATATGGCCATAAATTTAATTACTCAAAGCGCCCAAAATGAGCAAAAACAAAATGCCATTAACAAAACCCCTTCTCAGTGCCACTTTCAATTCCACACCCGCATTATTTCCACGTCAGACGTTCGATGATCTGGGCCAAGTGATATGCACACACAAACACACACAGAATTTTCATTGACAGTAGTTCATAAAAGGAAAATGTAAATTCTCTCTCAAACACACACACACACATACACACGCACACAAAGAAGGTCACATGCACACTCACAAATCATGACAAAACATTTGGCCAACAAGTTTTACCATTTTCGTTTTTTCTGTTGGGGCAAATCTACTAGCATGGCAAGGACGATGACGCTGATGACGATGATGAAGTTATCAGGAAAAACAAGCAAAATGTTGGCACAGTTTCAAAAAACCAAAAAGTTAAAAGCTACAAAGAGAAAGGATGCAAAAAAAACGCTACAACCGAAAAAAATTCTAAACAAGCAAAAAGTTAACACTGCAACAGACTCAGCTGCAGGAGCGACAGGGTATCCTGCGAGCCTTGTGGAGCCGGTGCTTGCTGCTTTTTGTGAGCAAATAAACATAAAAAAGCGATGTCAATGCTGCAAATGTAAATGTTTTGTGCGCCAACAAAAGACAAGTCCAATTCCTGTTGACATTCGAGCTGCCAACAGAAACGAGCTGAATTTCTGCTGCTTGAGCACTTATTTCGAACTGTTGGCTCGCCATCAACTTGCGGCCAGCCGCAAGCTGAGCAGAGATTTTCGAAAATGTGGCAGAGTTGAAGGAGATGCCAACTTGATTTTAAGCGGCAATTGTGGCTCATTTGCACTGCTGCTATTTTGACAAAGTGAAATGCATCAAAGTGACAATTCGCTGTGGCCAGTGGAAATGTTTGAGAATGTTTTAAAATTGTTTAATAAAATATTTCAATTTCAATTGAAACAATTTATTTTTCGTATTTGTATTTTGTACTTTGTATTTTTTCCACTATATTATATAAAACCAAAAGGAACAATTGAGTGTCAATTATATTTTTATATGAAACTTAATTTTGTTTTTAGAGCTGTGCTGAGCAAAACTGATCAAAGGCATATACAAGCTTAATATTCCCGTCTCTATTCTATTATTTATACATAATAATAATTGAAAAATTTTAACGAATACAGTTATCTCTGCATTTTATGTACCTCTGTAAGAGTATCTGTGCTTTCACTCGATATTTATTTATTTTCTATTTGACTTTCATTATACCAATTTATAACGAATTCTTGGAAATTCTCATTGATTTTTCGTAAGCGGTTTATTTTAATTACCACAAAGTGTATGGAAAGCTATTTAAATTTAGAATTTTCCATTGCCAAGCTCAGATGCGCATTAGTTGAAATGGCCACATTCGATTGTTGGCTCGATGGCCGCAAACATTTCACTCAAGCCCAGAAATGCAATTGCAATATTTTACATACATTCTCCAAGTGTTTACCGGCGAGCACCTGTCTCCCGTTGTGCTGTCCAAGCTGATGCTGATGCACCCTTTAGTGGTTATGGAGCTGATGCCCCTACAAAATATGACGTATGTTGATGCTAACATAAAGTTGCCCGCAAAATAATAAAATGTTTCTAATAAATTTTGTGCTATGAAATATTCCAATGCTCCGGCACAACAGGCGTTCTCTTTCAATCTCATTCTCTTTCTCGCTCGGAAATTGCACATTTTGCAGAAAGGGTTTAGTGGGTGTGTATGTTTGTGTGTGTGTGTGTGTGCTGTGGATGTAGAGTATAAAAGGAATTAGGAATGCAATTTGAGGTTATGTTGGCAATGTGCGCCCAGGCAGATCGGCTGACTGTTCAGCCCCGGTGGAGTCGCCTCCGTATCCAAGCAACCGCATATATATGAGAGTGCGTGTGTGTGTGTGTGTGTCCATGTCAGTTAGACAAACAGACAGTTGGTCTGGCAGTTGGACATATGCAGACGCAGCAGGCGAACCATACCACAAACCCAGTATATCCAACAGAACCATAACCTAGGCTACGCCCCCAACGCCCCTCCGTTGACCAGCGGTCATCTCTTCTGTGGAATTGCCTAGATATTAATAGACAAAATTTTGAGTATTGCTTCCGTCATGAATATAATTTTCGTACAGCATAAGCAGCGACACAGAGTTTTCAACTTTTGGACAAGTCGAAGCCCCGCCCTCCGCCCTCCTTAAAAAAGGTTCCCCATCAAAGGGACACCAACATTGTGTGTTCTACGGCTGCACTCACAGTGTCGTCTACGTCAGTTGCCTTGAAAGTTTTCAAATGTCCATTCGTGGAGCATTCAACGTCCATTCAGCTGTCTGTTTTTGTGGGTTTTTTAATTTTAATGATGCCTCAGCTGCCACCCGCCAACCCTCCGCAAAAAAAAAAAAAAAATGAGAAAGAAATTTAAAATACTTGCGGGAGCTGCTTTTACAAAATTCTCAACCAAAACAATTTTGGGCATGTGCATTTTATGTGCGCATCGGGACCCGGTTCAGATGGAACCCAACGGAAAGTATTTCCGTGCGTGTGTATTTTTCGTATTCGCATGTATTTGTGGCAATGGCTGCAGCTGGATGGCAGTTTAAATGAGATTATTTTTGTTTTGGCATAGTTGAAATTTCTGCAAAATGTAACGCAAGCAACCCGTTTCCTAATTTAACAACAACCAAAGATATTTGGCTGTGCCAAGCGGTAAAACTACTCAACAAAAGACGCAAATGGCAGTCAAACATAAAACTCATATATTAATGAATTTTATCCAGTCGAAAGTGTCTCTCATTTAAGTTATTTATTTATTTATGTTAATGAACTTAAACCGATTATCATTATATATGGTATGGTAATCAGGGCGAAACCAAATATTTATGTTAGTCAATCGTCAATCAGCTCAAAATGTACATATATAGCTTTCTTCATCGATTTTGTTCTCCCTGCCCACTTGGCAGCTGTCAGTGCAAATTCGGCGCCAAGTTCTTCAAGAAGCAAAATAACCGCAAATTTGCGGCAGCAAAATGTAACCGCTGTGAAAATCCAGCAAAAGCCAACTTGGCTGAATAAACAACTAAAAGATTTATGATATCAAAATAGTGTCACATAAAATATTCACACCTTCGCAGCCAGAATCTAACGTCCAAACAAAATGACTTAGTTTTTGTCCCTGTCATGGACTAGCATATTTATGTATGAGTGAGTGAGAGTGTGTGTGTGTGTGTGTTTGTGCGAGTATGCGTGCCGACCCACTATATATATTATACAGTATCCGTATCCAGTATCCCCTGCGCAGAGTGGCCTCGTAATGCCAGCTGATGCCGTCGACTCGATAAAGCCATTGTTTATATACGCTGAAACGAGTTGGATTGCATTTTGGCCATAAGTTGGCAGCATTTTTTATGCGTTCATCATGCGGTCAGCATAAATTTTTCATCGCCGCTCGTTCGTTGGCTGTTCGTTTGCCCGCTGCTGGTTCGGTTTGGCTTTTACTTTAGCTTTTGCCTGGTTGGCTCATTTTTTTTTTTCTTTTTAGCAAAATGTCTTGATATCGGGACTTTGGCTAGTTGCAACATGTTGCCAATTTTGATGTCTGAACGCCATAAATCAAAGCGTTTAAAGCCAAATCCGCAGCCAAAGTGAAAAACCCGACGCCAAATGCATTTGTGCCCACCAGCGAAAATTGTGAAAACTTTTACTAGCAGGCCCCCTCCTCATCGCCCAATCCACTCCGCTCGTTGCGGTATTTGCGGCTGCGGTTGACTCTAGAATTGTGCAAGGCTTTTGCAGAGCTGCTTTTCAATTAACCCCCCCTTTCACCCACTTGCGAATCAGTTCGCCTGGCAACAGCGCAAATGCACAGCGAATTATTCTCGGAGAGTTTTCTTGAATTCACAATTAAATTGCGCATCTCTCTCAATCGGATAGATCAATAAAAGGCTTCCATGTAAAGATATTAAAATAAAATATGCATACAAAACATACATTTTAATTTTGTTGATAATTTTTGGAGGATTGACATGTGTGAGGCAAATATATTGCAAGATATATTGAACATATATTTTGATAACCAAAATCATGGAAAACGGGTTCAGAACAATTAGTTTGCCATGGAAACTAGCGCCATGGTGCAAGTTTCTTGCCTGCAAAAAAATGAGAAAAATGAATGCAAGTAAATAAAAAGGAGCTGACTAGGTTAAGAATATCTTGGATCCAAAAAGTGCACTTTCCGGCTCTATTTGTTCCGGTGGGAACAAATATAAATTGTAAAATCTAAATACGAATTTTGTTTACGGGATATTTCAGATGAACGACAGATTGTTCCCATGGATTATTCCGATCGGGAAAGATTAGTTAAGCAGACAGACAGACAAATGCTGATAATAATCAAGATCATATTAAGTGCTTACTTGATAAGTTTCCATTGCTACCCCTTAACCTCAGTGCATCATTCGATGGTGAGCTGAAATGAGAGAAATGTGCCATTAGCTAGGTTAGTTCGATAATTCGCATTTTTATGGGCGTTTTTACTTTAAGCCATTGCGGGTCTCTCTGTAGCCATGGTTGTGGTTGGAGTAATCGTACGATTTCATGCGTTGCTGCTGTTGTTGATGATGCTGCTGAAGTTGCTGCTGCTGAAGTTGCTGCTGCTGAAGCTGCTGCTGCTGAAGCAGCTGCTGTTCCTGTTGTTGCTGATGCTGCTGCTGTTGTAGCTGCTGGTAGCCCTGTCCATAATTCCACATGTTGTTGGGCATCATTTGCCCGGTGTTGCCGCCGTGCATCCAATTGGTATTGCCCGCGGACGAGCCGCCGGTCATGCGGCCATGCTGCATGTGCGGCATTTGGGCATTGGGATTCATTTGGTTCATGGCCGACATAGGCTGTAGATCGGGCACAACAACGTTCATGCCACCTCCGTCAATTCCGCCGCCGCCGCCCATCATGGGCATCACAGAGACACTGGACAGGGGCGTCA
Organism: Drosophila melanica; assembly: GCA_004143765.1. Lineage (NCBI taxonomy): Eukaryota > Metazoa > Arthropoda > Insecta > Diptera > Drosophilidae > Drosophila > Drosophila melanica. Next base: position 13,454 of record SCDT01002757.1, read on the forward strand.
CGGCTCCAGGCGGTAACTGCGACATCGACATGCCCACTTGATTGCCCTGCGCCTGTTGCATCGGATGCATCATGCTCATTGGCTGCGACTGCATCACGGTTCTCTGCATCGGATAGGACATCTGGCCAGGCGCTGGCATTGGCATCGGCATGGACGTCATGTGGCCCATCGGTAACTGCATGGGCATGCTCATCGGTATGGAACTGGCACCTACTCCTGGCATGTTCATTTGTTGCATCATCTGTAAGGATGTGGCATATTCAGTATTGATTCTCTCACCCAATTCTTACCTTATGCGATAGTACTGACATCATCGGAATAGTTCGCTTCATACGGTACGTTATTGTAGTTATTCATGTTCATGTTCATTTTGCCGTTATAAATCTAAAGAACTCTTTCAAAAAATAGAGTGGATCTAGAATTCACTTTTAATTTTGGTAAATTTTAAGAAAATTTAAAGTTTTTGTTTTTTTTTTTATTTTCCAATCGGAGTGTTGAAAACTGACTAACTAAAAAATGATTGTGTAGCCAGAATACCAAAAAGGTCTGTCGAAATGTGATAATGCTGGCACAGCCTCCCTGATAAGAATAAATCTTTATAATTGTGGCATTTTATACAAATAATACAGGTAATCAATAAATTTTATTTATATATTTTTACAGACAACAAAATCAAATTTCTTTTCATAACGATTTCTGAGTATGAAATACTTTTTATGCTGTTTCTAATTAATGCACGTTCAATGTACTTTATTTAACTGCCAAGCGTCGAAGTTTTGTCAATTGCTTAGACGTTTTATGCACTTGCCTCCCCTTTCTTTCTCTCTCTCTCTCTCTCTCTCTCTCTCTCTCTTGAGCTTAACGTGTTTCACCTCACCAACAAAGAGTTCATCCTGATCCAAAGTCCAAGTCCCTGCGGTTTAGTGCACAGTTTTTTAGACAGCCCGCACAATAAATTTTACGCTCGCTTGTCAGGATGTCCTTGCAAAGGGTATGCTAATTTAATCATAAAGGATGTAACATATATAGGCATCAGCTAAAGCGATCAACAATAATCAGTCAAATATGTTTTTATATAAAAACCTAATCTTAAAGCGAATTGCTACATAAGATAGATTTATTAGGAGTGATCGGTAAAAAGTGTTTATATAATAGAACTCTCATATTTTTTGTATGTAAAGTTTTTTGCTTAAGATTTTTTGTACCAGGGTTACTTAAAGCCTTCTTACTCTCTTTACATGTAAGATTAATATTACCAACATAGATTTCCTATATAATGTAGAGCCTTTATTGGATGTATATCGCACATGTTTGTTAGTTCTTCAAGTGTATTCAATCTTCGGTAGCCGAAAAACAAATTGTTTCTTCTCATTTTGTTGTTTATCCACGTAAATACGAGCCCAAGGCTCGTCCGTCCGACCCACATAGACTTAACCTGGTGGCCTGGTTTGTGCTGGTGCTGAGCAGCTATCGGATGGACCTGCTGGTTTGTCTGCTATCGGATATCCTTGCTTGTAAATATGTTTATAAATATGTGCAGTTGCCGTTGCCGTTGCCGTTGCCACACCATTTATGCCATTAAGTCATTAGCTTTGTTTAACAAATAACAAACTGTCAATGAGTTGATTAACGATGTTTTTCGCATGAACTGCAATTAGCTGTTGCTGTCGCTGCCTCGGCTCCCGCTCCTGCTCCTGCTGCCACTCCCACCTCAGTTGCCACTGATAAATGGGTGTGATTTTCGCCCAGCGCTCCCTGTTGACTTGCTGCCTGACTTGGTGGCCACTTGGCCACGTTAGCGGGGCGACACGGCGCGTTATTGATGCGCACACCAACACTCTCCAACAGCATGGCCATGCCCAGCTCCTCTTTCCCATCGCCTCGCCTCGTCTCCCCACCACCACCATTGCCGTCACTTGGCAATTATTGTGTTGTGCGGCTGGCAAGCCGCAGTCAAAGTCAGCAGCCGCTCATCGCATGGCATCGTCAAAGCAATTACTACCCGTTGACAAGTGTAATGTCAGCCAATGCCATCCTGTTGCTCCTGCCGCTGTCACTCACTCATTCAGTCACCCATTCACTCTTCCATTTCTCAGGGCGACTAAGCGACACTCGGCTCATTTCGATATTTGCAATTTATTTCAAAATAGATGCGCACAGGAGCGCATCCGGTTAAGATACTAAATACTTCAATTTGAGCAGATTGTTGTTCGTTCTTAATTCTATTTTAATTTTAACGCTGTCTCAACTTGATATTTTTAAATTAAATTTTAATATAGAAACAGAACAGAACAAGATCTCAAGCTATTTTTTTCAATGGTATATTATTATTGTATTTTTATAATCATTGCAATTTATCGTACTAATTATTTAAGCCTATTTTAAAAAAATGTAAAAAACATTATATTCAAATAGGACAATTATAAAATTTTTAAATATATAATATTTTTTAAGTCTTCCCACTGCATAATTCTTTAAAATTGTTTAAAGTATTTTATTTAAATCTTACGCCATTGAAATATATTTTTTTAAATTTAAATACCAATTTCAGTCCGATTTACTATTTGGGAAAGAATTTAAAAACAGCAAAAAAATTAATATTCTAAGTTTTTAACATAATTGTTTTCGATTTGATTTGGAGTTTTTCGTTAAATCCGCTCCTGTTCAAAGTATTCCTGGCGTAATTATTATGCATAATATGCACTTGTTGTACAACTTTTATTTACAATGTTGACATAATGCTGTACGTGGGTTAGAGTGTCCTGGACAGTAGCGAAAACACACACAACTGCACACACAAACACACACACACACACACACACACTTAAATACAAATACGCACATAAAATAAATTAGTTTCTGTGCGCCACTAATTGCCTTAGCCCAAAGTTAATTACAGCTAAAATTTGAAATTTTCGAAAATTGGACTTGTCAAAAACATTTTGACATTTCCCACTAGGAAATTAGTTTTACAAACTTTTGCGTTTTTGTAGATTGTGCGCTCTTTTGTAATAGTAACAGTAACTTTGTGCGGTGTTTGCTTTTCACGATCATAATTAAATATTATGATTAGCCCAGCACAATTCGCACGCACACTATATACACACACATACACACACACACACGCCATACACACATACACATAATATTAACAAGAAAATTATATTCGTGAATTGCTCTGTTGATTTGGATGTCCTGGCAAATTGACATGAAGCCTCATTTATACTGATTAAAGCAAATATAACCACATACCTAATTAAGTGCAATGTTAATTAATGTGCAAAGTCAAATAATTGCATTAAAATTGTATACGCTGTAAATAATGCGAGTAATGCGTTGACTGGACTACTCGCACAAAAATTTCACATAATTGAGCAAAACATTTTGAAATGAATGTGCAAAATTTGATTTGATTGCAATGTGCAGGACGAAAAATAATTATTCTACCAAATACCGAAAATGACAATTGAATATGCAATGCAAATTAATTTTGTGTCAAATGGAGTGTCTAAACAAAAAATTTGATTTTGATTTCAATTTAACGAAACAAAAATTATATTGCAAATTTTTAATTTACAATTGGAAGAAAATTAAAAAAAGTGTATATTTATTTTGGATTCGGGTTCTATTCAATTATTCAAAAGAAAAACTATTATTGAAGTAGAAGTTGGCACAACGAAAACAAATTTCCTTGTTATTTTTCAAGTAGCTGGCAAAGTGCACAAACTAATGAGTTTTATCCACCTGCTGTGAATGCGTACAACAAAATGTCAAATATCAAAGAGTGCAGCTCACAATTTGGGGCTTCGCATCTGAGCTCAACGCATCTCATTTGAACTGAACTCAGCACTCATCTCGCACAACTCATTAGTCATTACGCATGCATGCCAGTCAAGTCTTTGATTTAACACCTAAACGGAGCTGAACAAAGGCGTCATTAATTAGGAATGTTAAGATGATGAAAACTAATCTGCTAAAAGCTTTTGCTTTCGCTCTCCGTCAGCACGAGGCCCATTTGTCTGCAAGGATCAACATGCTGCTATTTAGCTGCCAGAAATGTGGGGCGAGTGTGTTGCAAGGTAACGAGTGGGATTGGGTAGCACGAAAGGAAAGCAGGGTTGGGGGCGTAGTGTGACATTATTTGGCACCGGCTCACATGCGCTTAATGAACTCCAAAGCCAGCAGCTACAACAATGTTGCACAGCATAAAATGCGCCGGATTCGACAAAGGAACAGAAAAACGGAATAGAAAAGAACATAACAGCAGAGAGAAGGGGCAAAGAGGCAGCAAAAAAACAAGTAAGAACGTTGCAGTCGGGCGTTACCGACTGCGTTATACTCGTTCACGTTCGTAAATATTGATATTTTAAAAAATTTCGGTATTTT
>SCDT01002758.1:1330-13863 GCA_004143765.1 Drosophila melanica
CACCCCCCACTCAATTTTCGATCGCAGTTTTGCGGTTTCCAACGTGCAACGTGCAACGTGTAGCATGAAACTGGGCGCTGGGAGCGTGTGTGCAGCAAGGCGAAAATTTGCGCTATAAACATAAAAATTAACGACTGCTACAAGTTGTAAAAGACAAAGGCAACACACACACACACACACACAGACAAATACACACACTCTTGAGCTCACTCTCTCTTCATTAAAATCTGTTTTTATGATCCGACCACACCTACCAAATGGCCGCTGGTTACGTGCCTCCAGTTGTCCGGGTGGGGGTCGCTTGATTAAAAATCAACAGGAAACTGGACTCGCAATCGCCGGAAGTTGCTTAGATGTGCCACTGCGATATTTGAAAGCGAAAGCAGCTCAATCCAAACCCGATGGCCAACTGCAATTGCTAAAACGCTGTCTCTTATATTATTTCCAGTTCTGGCTCTGGCTCAATCCGCCAGCTTGAATGCTTTACTTGCCTCACTGGCATAAGCCGATTATATTCGCATCGCCGGTTGCTAAAAAAAAAATAAAATAATAATAATAATAATAAGAAAAACTGTTTTCTTCGAGAAGCCGACAAATCCAATACACTTGCATAGTAAATATTTCATGTAGTAAATATTTGATGTATTTATATAAATTAGCCAAACAATTAAATTTTCATTCAACAAACAGTTTATCTGTCGGATATTTTTGCTATAGTTATACTAATGAAAACTTAAGTATTTCATTTTATTTATTTATTTCATTAAAACTTGAGTTAAAGTCGTTTTAAAGATTATAATAGTTTGATTTGACTTAGATACTCGCAGCATAAACAAGCACGTTGCAGTCGGGCGATACCGACTGCGCTATACTCGTTCACGTTCTTTAATAAAAAATTCTATAGCTCCCATATATCAAACCCCCATAACTTTGTCAAAAGTGAACCGATTTTCACGTTTGATGGCATTTTGATCATGATTTGTTCTCTATNTATATCAAACCCCCATAACTTTGTCAAAAGTGAACCGATTTTCACGTTTGATGGCATTTTGATCATGATTTGTTCTATATATTGACTCCACATTCAAAATATATTAGTTTTCGAGAATAAAATTTGTTTGGCTGGGCATTTTTTTACCGATCTTCAAAGGAGCTGACCATCCAAATTTGGTGACTATAGCTTTAAAACTGTTTGAGATATAGATGATCGCGGTTTGTGGGGGCGGGTGGGGGGAGTGGGGGTACTGGCCGCAAATATTTGTTTGTGAATTCTGGGGGAGCTTCTCAGTAATATATATCCCAAATTTTGTGACTCTAGCTCATAAACTGTGGGAGATATAGCCTTTTCCAATTTTTTAGGGCGGGGGCGCTGGGGGGCGTTCTAGTGGTCGGATATCAAGAATGCAATCTTTGGGGAAGGTCACCAGCTCTCTACATACCAAATTTGGTGGCTCTATTATTAAAACGGTGAGAAATACGGACGGACAGACGGACAGGATGACGGAAATTGCACAAACCCAATATACTAGTTTCACTTCGTGAACGAGTATAAAAAGTTTTCATTACAATAAAGCAATTAAATAAAATATATAAATTGATCGTTTTTGAATAAAAACAAAATTACAATTTTACGAAATTAAAAACAAGAATAAAGAAGAGGAAAGTATATAGTATATAGTCTATAAAATATAATATGATAGCAAAAATATAAAAACAAAATTCATATAAAAATAGATGTTATGAAATAATAAACATTAAACAAGTTGTATTTAATTGAATTTATTTAAGCAACAAAAAAAGCAATATTTCAGTTTAAAACTGGAATACTCAGCTGCTAATACTGATCAAGAATATATATTTGTACTTTGCCTGAACAGAGTGTTAGGCGTGTGTAAGTGTGTTCAGTTGGAGCAAAGATCAATGTGGATAATCTCTTTATTGGTTTTGTACACATATATATAAGTTGTCAGATTATTATTATTCATAAATTGTTAATACTTATGTGTGGCATGTGCATAACATTTTGCTGGAACTGAGAAGTAACCATTTAATATTTATTCGATTTTATTTAAACATTGATTTTTAAGGTATTCCATTGGTTAACTCTGTTATTTATATTTTTGTCATTTTTTCCTTTTTCTGTGTTATCACTGTATTTACTTTAATTTTGTTTTAAAACATCTCAAGTTTATCTCTTGTATATATATATATGTATGTAGTTATGTTTTTCTAATAATTCTAAAAAAAAAAAAAATATACAACTTTGAACTTTTTGAAGTTCAACAATATACATAATATGCTCATTATGGCATTTTCGAAATACATGTATATATATGAAAATGCATCATTAGTTTTCCTGATCCGATAACTGTCCATGTAAAGTCTCGATTACAAAATGTATTTATTATTTTTTTTTTTGTTTTTTTTTTGTTTTTTTTTTAACTTTTTTTTCTCGTTTCGGCATAAAATGTTAACATTGTTCTTAGATTTTAGGATTTCACCTTTACTATCCTAGAGACTATACATTTATCGATCAACTATTTTTGTTGATCAATTATATTACGGAATTTACACTTATATGGGCTAGCGGCGGAGATGGGGAGATGGAATAACTATTGGACATTTGGCAGTCAATTGACCAATTGGACATTTCTCTAACGAAACCTAAGGATATTTGACAACAATTCTAATCCCAAAAACACACACACACACACGCACACACTCACACACACATACATAAGTTATATCAAGAACAACGTTATATAATTGTAGAAGCTAACAATCGGTTTCAATCAAGTTCACAGCGATTTGGGGCTTTTCTTTATGGCTGCTATATACGTCAGTCAGGTTCCCCAAATTCGATTTCCCAACGAATTTCAAGATTTAAGCAATTGATAAATTTAGAACAAGGTCCTTTAGGCCCATTCTGTACATTCTTTTTCGATTTCGATTGAAGTAACTTATGTTCAGTAAAAGTTTAATTAAAATTCTTATTTTAAGTTTTTCTCTATTTTGTTTTTTTAAATCTTGAGTCAACGAAATGGTTTCAAAATTGCAATTCAAACAGGATTTCTTTTTTGTTGTTAATAATTGTCTTTTTGCTTTCATTTCAAAAGATTGAAAGTGCAGGAGGACATGCGAATTAAAATTTAGAACAATATCGTTTAGGTATGTTCTGCATTTTGGATGCGATTTCAAATCGAAAGTTTTCAATAGCGAACTTTTATAGTTACAGACTTTAAGTTTCTATAATTTTATTGAAGGCTCCTTGAGGCATGCTTAGACCAGTTTCGGTTCCATTTCGAATGAATAAAACAACTTTTTCAAAAAGAGGCCTAAAAACTGTGTGCTTATCCTATTTCATACGGATCCCTTAAAGTATGATATAATATTTAAAATGATAATATACTTTTCAGAAGAAGCCCTATATATAGAATTGTCCGATTTCAGGCTTTATGTATTATGATTAGTATTATCCGCTTTAGCTTTAGAAGTAGATTTAAATATATATTTGGGACTGTTCTCCGTTCCAATAAAATTCTTGCTATCAAGTTTGTATTATTCGTAATTAAATCGATATATTGAAATGCAGCACAGGCTCGTATATTTTTTGTTTGAATCCAGAATCTATAGACATGCATATATGTATATGTAGAATTAGTTACATTTAAAGCAATTGCGTTTCACATTTACATCGAGGAATACATTTTAGTTGTCACACACACACACACGCACAGACAATTAGAATCCGTTAAGCTAATGCTACTAAATACTCTTAATGGGGGATTATTGGCGAGATAGCGCATCTAATTTTCTATGTTTGTCAAAACTACGTTTGTGGGCGTTTAGCAGATAATGCAGATTCGGAACAACATTGTTGGCACTGGCATATTATTTCAATAGGCTACAGTTAGATATAGTTTAAATAAATACATACTGAGATATATGTGTATATAAGTATGTATATATATATATATGTATATAGACAGTGTACGTGCTAAAAACAGTTATGGACTTGGGTCTAGCTTATGTTTTGGACTAAAAGCATGCCCCAAATGGAAATCTAAATAACTATAGTAAAAAAAATACAAAAAGAAAATACTGCAATCTTTGCTTTCTCTGCTTTCTCTCTTCCTCTCTCCCTCTCTCTCTCTTTCTCTTTTTAAATACTGTAAGGTTCGCAGGACTGGGGCACGCCTGGCGCTTGGCTCCGTTTGATGGGCGCGACCTAATTGAATCCTGACATCAGTCGAAGCACACTGGGCAGCTGAGCCTGTGGCCTGGTCTGGTCTGGTCTGGTCTGGTGTGATCTGATCTGGTCTGTTCTGGCCTGGTCCGGGGCATCTACATGGTGTGCGTGCGCGCCACAGTGCCCCGCCTCCGGGACTAGCTGAAGTAACTGCGTCATAAGCTGATCAGCGTCGCCTTGCGCTGCGCCTCCAGGCGCATCTCGAGCACCGCGTACGGCGGCACACTGATCACCAGCAGGACGACCAGCGCAATGATCTTCACCGACTCGCAGAGGAAGCCGTGCGCCACAAATGTCACCGCCAGGCCAAGGAAACGCAGCGACTGCAGCGGCGCCGTCACATCCGTGACATGATCGTGCTGGACATGGTTGAGCGTCACCAGCGAGAGCAGCAGCGTCTCCCACATCCCGTTGCAGGCGCCCCACGAGGCCGCTATCACATAGAACAGGGCGCTGTCGTCGCTCGAGGGCTTCCAGCTGGACAGCGCCAGCAGCAGACACGAATGGAAGAAGAAACCGGCCACTGGCCACACAAGAAACCGATTAGGATCAAGCACTGATTTGATATTTTGGTATTTTTGCAGTATCAATATTAGTATTTTTATAGGCAGTTAATGGAAATAATAACAAAATTAATAAGCAAGAGCGTTCTAGTTGTGACTGCTCGACCAGCAGATACCCTGCGAATTGCCTTTAAATTATAGTAAACAAAATTTGGTGGTTTTAGCTCTTAAAGTCTCCGAGATGTGCTAAAGCAAAGCCGTCTCTTAAAATCGATTTTTATCGATAAAAATGACAAACTTGCTCTGCGTAGGCTTAGAAGAATCAATAGTCCAAAAGTTAAGATCTTTAGCTTTTGTAGTTTCCGAGATCGCTGTGTTCATAAAGACGGACGGACGGACAGACGGACTGATGAGGTCGTAAAAACATTTACAAAAAAACGGTTTTTGCATTTTCAATAAATTCCAGGGGATAATCATTAAATGTGGTTCACGCGCCTATCAAGATCACCAAATCTCCATCATTTCATAGTATTTTATTACAGTTATTCCCAGTTTCAAATCTCTAGTATCTCTAGATACATGTTGCAATACATGCACATCCGCAACATGTTGCTAAGAAACATTGTTGACATTAGCAACATAAATCATCCTCCAAAATAAATATATAAATCGTTTTATCTTTACCTACTGTTCATGAATAGTAAAATAAATAACCAAATAAAAAATTGCATTTGGGGGTGGGTGGGTCTACTTACGTATGACCACAATGCGCTTGGTGTGTCGCAGGAGCATGCTGAGCGTGCAGGAGACGATGAGCTGCATGAGGCCCATGCCGATGAGGGCGCCCGGTATCATGCTGATGCCCAGTGAGCAGGAGACGAACGCGCGCAGGAAGTCGCCGAGCATGTAGCCCTGCTCGGTGCCGACAAAGTAGGCCAGCGGACCGGCGAATAGGAGCGTATCGGTGACATCTTTGGCGGGACGCTCGTGCCGACCGACGGTCACCAGCACCTGGCGGCCCTGCACCAGCGACAGCAGCAGCGCCACCAGCGAGAGCAGCACGTACAACCAGAGCAACGATTGGCCGCCGGCGCGGGAGCCGCTCTCGATGAAGCCCGCGTAAATGGAGCGCTGAACGGAAAGGGAACCGTTGACGTTGCCATTGTTCTTGCTGGGCCAATAGAGCTGCAGATACTGCGACTGCTGGATCGGACACATGTCGGCGCCGCAGATCCGTTCGCCGTGCTCGTTGCGATTGTAAAAGTCCTCCGGCTGCGGCCAGTTGGTGGGCGACGTTGCGTTGCCGGTGGCGGTGGCGGTGGCGGCGGTGGTGGCCACCTCGGCGTCCGCCGAGCAGCTCCAGTCGTTGGCGTGGCAGGCGAGCAGCAGCGAGGCCAGCAGAGCGCCCACAATTAAGCCCAGATCCTGTGCGGCACGAAACCAGCGGGCCAAGCGACGCACCTTCTGATCCCGATTGCAGAACATCTTGTGCTCCTCGTGCAGCGCATCCGACGGCGTCAGCGTCTGCGTCTGTGTCTGCGTACCGCCCAGCGGACACTCGTGCTGGCCGCAGCTCAGCTTGCCGCCGTAGTGGACAATCAGCGCCGCCTTGCAGCTATTGGCGGCGCTCAGCGTGACGCCGAGCAACAGATAAGCGGGCAGCAGCGTATATATGCTGGCGTACAGGTGGGCCAGGAGGAACAGGCAGACCGCCACACAGTTGGCCGCCAGCAGCGGTGTATAGCCGTAGCGGCGGATTAGGCGAGTGCCGGGCACACCGAATCCGGCGGCCAGCAGGAAGAGGGCGCCCAGCAGCAGGGAGCCAATGTTGGGTCCGATTGGGAGCCACTGTTCGCGATGGTGCCACACCGAACTGGAGCCCTGCAGCGCCATCACCGGCAGCAGGACGGCGCTCATCAGTCCGTGGGCAGTGCTCAGGCAGGTGAACTGGCGCCACACCCTCTGGCGCACGTGGGCGGGCACCTTGTGCCGGCAGTTGCGGTTGTTCAGCGTGATCAGGCGCCGGATCGAGGTCGCCCCAATGGAGCTGTTGATCGACTCGCGACGCCGCGACGCCGCCAACGCGGCCTGCACCTGGTACGACGATACCGGATTTATCCGATGCGATCGCGTCGAAATCGGCGACGGCGAGTAAGCAGTCAGGTGCTGAAACCACAAAATTTTATGTTTTAATACTTGTATAGATATATTAACAATTAACAAACAATAAAATTAACAAATATTCAATACTCTAAGAATAACTCTTCTGCAAATTTAGATTTCTGGTTAGAATTTGCAAATTGATATATCCTCCCTTTGGGTCGATTTTTTGCTCAAAATCATCCCAGAAAAAATATATTACCCGAATCCATTCTTACTAGATTTTAAAGTCACAAAACTTAACTGATTTTTACGATCTTTACCATTATTATTATGTTTTGACCTTAACATTGATTCCGCATTGAAATTTGATTCGTATTTAAAGAAAATAATGTTCAACTATTTTCCGCAAAAAACTCGCCTTTCTAATTTTGGAAAAATTCTATTTTTTAAATTTGGAATCGCAAATTTTCAAAACTGACAAAAATTTAGACATGTCAAGTTCCCGAATCCATACATTATAGACTTCAAGCTCGCATAACATTTGATTAAAAAAATTAATTTTTTCCAAAAATATCGATTATACATTTTTTTAATCGATTGTGGGTACAAAAATTAGTATAAAACACAATTTGAAAAGTGATTCTGAGGGGATCGATTTTACTGTGAAAAATCATCCCAAAATTGACACAAATAAGGCATGTAGAAACTAGACTAGACTTCAAGGAAACTTATAACTTTGCCAAAACTGAAACGATTCTGATAAAGTTTTTTCCCTTTTTTTGATGATCTTTTGGCATTTAGATTAATTCCATTTTTAAATTTGATGCGTATTTACCCAACAGTTATTTTTCCCCAAAAAATTCATTATCATATTTCTTTACGTTTCATAACTGTAAATTTAATGGAAAATTTCGGGTGTATTTCAAAGAAATTCTATTTTGATATTTGCCATCCTTATTTTTCGCATGAAAAACTTGTTGATTCAGCAAAATAAGCCACACAAACATGACTATAGACTAAGAAATTTGATTTAATTTGTGCTCTGAAGGGATTTGCATATTCAATTCAAAGGAAACTTTGAAGACATCTGGAATATTCCGGCTTTTGATTGATGTGAGAGTGTTTATTGAAAGCGGGGAGAAATGCATTGCAATGCACTTGGCAGGTTGTTGTCTCTGAGCCGCGAAAACAAAGCATTTTCATTTTGCATTGTGGTGTGTGTATGTGTGTATGTGTGTATGTGTGTACGTGTATAATGTGTATTTTCATATCTGGCTGGCTCGACCTGTGCGCAACGTTACTCGAAACTGAATTAAATGGGGGCGGAGATGTGCGCAGTCTTACGTCAATTGTCTTTGTTTGCGTTAATTACGGACTCTGGCAGCCAGCGCGGACGTTAATCCAGTTTTCTTTATGGTCCTCTGACATTTGCCCGCTGGCTGCTGCGAGTGGCATTGAGCCAAATTGCGGCCGAAGCTGAAACTGAAGCCTGCAAGGCGAAAGCTGAGATTCAATTTTCATTAGGCCGCGAGCAAATGCTATAAATAAATGACGAGTGCCTGGCCCCGGGGCCAGGATATGCCAAGTACATGCGGAGTATTAAATAAAAAAGCACGTTAATTTTAATTGAAATCAAGGTCTCAAATTTCAAAGTTTTTGTGTGTTGACATTCAATTATCCCAATTAAATTCAACTATTTAAAATTCTCTGCTTTTCAATTTTTAAATTGTTAGCTGACGGCAAATACCAAATGAAAAAATGTAATTATTTTTACTTTTTTTTTATATTATATAGAAATATATAGTTATATATAAATTATATTTTTTAAATTATTCAATTTCTTTTCTTTTTTTAAGCTAATGCCAATTTTTGCCATACTTTTGAAGCGGATAAAAATCGATTTCTGTTGAAACCTTTAAAGTTGTTTAAATAAAAAATTTATGTTGCAACAGATTAATGAAAATACTTTCTCAAAATAAACACTTTTTTACTGTAGTGTTTGCATTTTGCAAGCCGCAATCCGGCTCGAGGAATTTGTGGTAGACTCACCTCCATCATCTGCTCGTCCCACACGTTCTGGGCCCCGCCCGAGCTGCGTGTCCGTGTTCGCAGGACACGGTGCCTGGTGGTTAGCGAATGCCGATGCTGATGATGCTGTTGCTGCTGATGCTGCTGCTGTAGGTGCGGATACTGGTGCGGATGCGGGTGCGGGTGCGGGTGCGGATGCTGGTGCGGATGCGGATGCGAATGTGTGTGCTGATGGTATGGATGCGGATACTTCTTGGTGGTCAGCATTCCGCCCGCCAATCCCAGCACTGCGAAGCCGCTGAGCGTGCTTGTTGTTGTTGGCGTTGTTGATGTCGCTGTTGTCGCCATAGTCGCCGTGTTCGTTGCTGTTGATGCCGTGGCTACTGCTTGGCTTTTTGCGGCATTGCCATTGGTCAACTCGCCGTTGGCATTGCCACATCCATTGGGTGGCCCCGTGCCCGCAAGGCTCACGGATCCGCCGCCAATGCCCAGGCCAGCTATAATGTAAGCATTATACGATGATTGCTGCAAAGATAATTCAAAAATTTTAATTATAGACTGCAACAGGTTGATGAAAACATTCCAATCTGATGTTAGATAACATGCGAATCAATTCGATTGGTTTACTTAACCAGACTTCCAATTGGATAAATAAATTTCTACTTGGGAACATTGCATTGTTTTGATTTACCCCACAATATTAATTGCGAATCAGGTTTCTAATCAATTTTCGACTGCAACAGGTTGATATAGTAAAAATGTGTCCTCTAATTGGATTGTTCAACTGAATAACTATATAATTGAATTTTCATTTAATGGTGGACAAATTGACACACAATTGTCCAATTGGACAATACAACTGCATAGATAACATCTAATTGGTCAATTTGCACAAAATTGTATTTCAGTTGGGTTTCCAGTTAGCTTAGAGCACTTTCCGATACAAAACAACAGAAAAGCATCGATATTCTAACGAGCATTGATCGCACTCACCTTACGCTGCTGCGCAAACATCGAGAGACGCTCCCGCTCCTGACTGGTGTCCCGCGCCCGCTGCTCCAGCAGCAGCTCATACTCCCTGCGCTTTTCACGCTTGCGTTCCGCCTCCTCCAGTTCGTGCAGGTTCGGCAGGCTGCCCATTTTGTATCGTTTTTAATTTAGCTGTTCAATTTAGCACTTTCCCAAAACTTTCAATTGAATTTGAATAATTTTTGCTTTTACGTAAATTGTTTTAAATTTTGTGATTTGCTGCAACTACGACGAGCAGAAGGCACCGCCAGTACTGAGTTCTTGTTGCTGTTTATTGCTTGAATTGCATGCCGGAAACGGAAACCGAAGTGCGGACATGACTCAAAATGTTTTGCAGGCAAATAGTTTGCATGTTAGTACGAATAACTGTTAACGCGTTTGATATTCAATTTTCAACTGCTTCGTTGTCGTCGCCATCGTCGCCATCTTCATCTTCATCATCTTCATCATCATCGTCATCATCGTCATCATCGTCATCGTCGTCAACGTCACTGTGGCCATTGCTACCGCCGTCGACGTTGTCTGCCGTTATGCATATGCATGCCAGTCCCCCAAAAGTGGGTGTCGGTGTATGTGAGTGTGTGTGTGTGTCTGAGTGTGTGTGTGTGCTAGTTGTTATTGTTTGCACTGCATTAGCGGGTTCATTGTTCGCTGCCAGCTGCCTAACAGCAGCAGCAGCAGCGCAGTCAGCGCCAAACTTTTACAGTCGATATGCCGCTGTTATTGTTGCTAATGTTAAAGGGATATGCACCAGTTGCTGTCTATTTATCGATATGTTGCGCTCTTGTTTGCCTGTGGAGGGAGTGCAAATATAACGCACATAATTAGCAAAAGATAAATGCTACCAAGATCAAAATTTAATGAATTCATATGTACATATGCACATAAGCACACATATATGTATATGGAATTCAATATGCATACACATATTTTTATGGGCCAATGCCAATGCCCATTCCTTTGTCCCGTTGCTGACAAGCTCACGCCCACACAAAAAAGTGCGCACTTAGTGAAAGACGTGCACAAAAATCATCAGGTGTGTCCGTTGAATGCACACACAAATACACCCACATGCATTCACACATACAGCAAAAGATACTCGCAAAAGCCAAGGATGTGTGTGTGTGTGTGTGCTTACGTTTGTGTATGTGTTTATGCGTTTATTTAACTGTAACTGTGAATGCAGCCAGTCTAAGAACTTAATGCTTTTACAACACTATTAATTTCCATTTAGTTTTTTTTAAGCTCCCAGAACTATCAAGCGATTTGCAAATAATTTTTAATACCGACGACCTTCGCAAGCGCCTCGCAGGACCCTTGCAGGCCCAGCGCAGCCCCCTGGCTGCGTTCAAGGCTAAGCCAACAACTAAAGCGTAGTAAAACGATTTATACGCCTGCCCCTTTTAACCGGAAAGGCGTTTTCATTTGAAATTCGCGTTTAAGCATATATGTATGTATATAATCATATACACATGTACATGCATATAAATAAAAAAAGGGAAAATTTAAACACAGTTATAAACATGTGTACATATGCGTAGTTGAGTACGTAAATATGTGCATAGATATGTATGTGTGTGTGTATGTATTGCAAACTCGTGTTCAATGTTTATTTGTTTTGCCTTTGCTACTGACTTGCATTTTGGGTTTTTTTACCGTTGCACTTGCTGCCATTTATTTTTTATTTAACTGCTCACCTTTTAAATTGTGAATAAAAACAACTATTTGGAACACACTGCACACTCATTTAGAAGCCAAATTAGGGGCCGTTCCCGTTCAGTTTTTTTTTCTATTCGTATTTTTTCTTCTGTCTGTCTATGCCTCTGTTTTTGCACTTGTCTCGTCCTGACGCTCGTCTCGACAAAACTCGGCCACACGCAAACTCCTGCAATAGCAAACTGAACCAAAGCCAACGCCAAAGCCAAAGCCAAAGCCAATGCTGCTGCTTAAACTGCTGCTGCTGCGGCTGCTGCTGCTGCGGCTGCTGTTGTAATCTCGCCATTGTGAGAATGGCCCTTGCCAGCAGCTGACATGCGCACTGATTGATGTTGATGCCAAGCCCATGTAAGCGCCAGACCGCCCAGCCCGGCACAGCCTCCCTCCGCCCACGAACTATATATGTATGTCCTTTTATATCCTGTGGCCATGCAACTGCGTCTTTGCGGCTTCAATAAAAATAAGAACCCACCCAAGATACATTTTTCCCGGAATGAAAGAATTAATCCAACCACGCAAAATCTTACTTACTATTGACGTTGTAAATAAACATTTAGCTGGAATCTCAAGCGAAGAGTTTATTTTAAGATTTAACTAGAACTGCAATTGCAAAATCATTCATGCCGAGCTTGAAGAAGCAGAGAATACTATGAATTACAGTTAACAGTAATTCAGCATTGTCTTAAAAATAAGAGCCCACACATTCGAAGAAATATGGATTTTGGACGCGTCAGAGAAACGGTTTTGCGTCGCACCGGTTCCCAGAATCGCAATATTTTTCAAATAATGAACCAAACAAGTTGCCCAAAACAAAAAGCCAAATGAATACAAAACTGACAAATAATTAACGCTTGCTATTCTATATACCTATGTTTTCGCTTATTTATTTATTATAAATATAATAT
>SCDT01002759.1:0-11541 GCA_004143765.1 Drosophila melanica
AAATTTTTGTCGATTTTGGCATGATTTTTGACCAAAAATTTGACCCCCCCAAAATCACTTTCAATGTTGTTTTTTATGCTAATTGTGACAAATAAAATAGATTAAAACTATAAATTCGCAATTTTAAATTTTGAAAAAAATTTTTTTTCCAAAATTCACAAGGGGGGAGTACATGCTTTTTTGACCAAAAAATTAAAAAAATTGTATTTTAGAAAATGAATGTATTTTGAATGTGGAGTCAAAATATAGGACAAATCATGATCAAAATGCCATCAAACGTGAAAATCGGTTCACTTTTGACAAAGTTATGGGGATTTGATCTATGGGAGCTATGAAATTTGTTATTTAAGAACGTGAACGAGTATAACGCAGTCGGTATCGCCCGACTGCAATGTTCTTACTTGTTGTGTTTTTAATGTAGTGTGTCAATGAATTGTATTAGAAAGTAGACAGAGACACGGGCACTTTAATCTGAGCCGCTGCATCTGGCTAAACACTTGCTGACAAATTGCTGATAAATAAACCTCAAATGCGAGAGATTTGCAATAATGCCTTTCTAATTTCATGCGTCGCCGTTTTTGCCGCCATGAAAGGCTCCTTCTGGCGGGCATGCAAAGCGAACAAAAACGAAAAACGATAAACGAAAAATAAAACGCTGCGATTGGCGGTGCCTTCTGGCTTGGCGCCTGTACAGGCTGCACAGTTTTCAGCATTTTCCACACGTAATGCGAAAGTTTAAATCATTTGTCCACTGTGCACAGTGCGGCAACTGGCGATTTTCATTTAAAATTCTTGTCACAGACATGTAATTGCAACGCGCCATCGACTGCTGACTCCCGACTTCCCCGACTTCCCTTGTTTCCAACTCCAGACTGCTGCCAAACGGATCTATATTGCTATTGGCCTGGCCTATTGACAATGCGTTTGTCAGCAGCAACAGCAGCAGCAGCAGCAAGCCACTGCTGGTTGCCACTGTTGCTGCCTCTGGCGCTGTGTTGACACAGATAAGTGCGTGGCGGCGGCGTCGGCAGCGATAAGTAGCGTTTATGCATTAATTTTTGCCTCAAAGTGGCATTATTTATTACGCATTAATGCGCTGAATTAACGTTTATTTAATTAATATTAATGCTGGCGCAGCAGTTTGCTGGCTGCAGGTTGCTGCTCTCCGCAACAAAGTTGTCAGTTGCTAGTTGCCAGTTTGCAATTGCTGCTGTTGAATGTTGCTGTTGCTGCTGTTGCTGTTGCTGTTGCTGCTACTTAGGCTGACATTTTGTCTATGGATTTTGGGCAGCCAGGCAATTAAAGGTACCGCTAACAGGCATTGCCTGTCGAGGTCCACTCATTCAGTCAGTCAGTCAGTCATGCAGTCAGTCAGCAATTGTCAGTTGTTGCTAGACAACATGTTGCTGACATACCTTCCAACCATGTTGCTGGGCCGCAAATTTGGTGCAGTGAATGCATTGGGCGACGGTGGCGTCGTCGTCGTCGGCATCTTTGTGTCTCGTCTCCTACAACTGGCCCGACGACGACGATCCAAGCGAAACTCTCAAAAGTTGCCGCTTTCAATTTTTGACATTCGGCGGCATGTTGATGTCTTTCCGCACAGGTCAAGGCCTTGGGGGCAGCAAAAATCAACTGGCTCGACTTGACTCGCCTTTATCCTATAGTCAACAAACGACTGCCGCTGACCGTTAATAATTGTGCAAATATTTATACAGAAATCGAAAGTAAAGTCGCCCGGCAAATATGTAACCAATAACTCACAAATTTTAAATGAAATAAAAAAAAAAAAACCAAGAAATAAAATTTATTTCGTTAAACCAATATTTGTGTTAGTTCGAGCAATAGATAACAGCAGGCACGACATTTGTAATACATCAGTGTCGGGGGCGGTCGGCGATCGGCGATCGGTGATCGGCAATCGGCGGGCTGTGTCCGGTACTTGTACTCAAACTTTGTGCGCAATAAACTTTATAATTTATAGACCAATCAGACGCGGATCGCACGCACTAAAACAAGTGAAAAATCATAGTCCAAACACATAATGCATCAGTGGAGATCAGAGAGGCAGGCAATTTATAGGATGGCCATGCCAATAGACACCGCACAGCGGGTTGTCAAATCGAAGAGCGACTGTGACGGTAACTGAAACCCAAGAGTGGGACTTACGCTGGGATTGGGACTGTGACTGGGACTGAGACTGGAGCTGGGGCTGGGACTGGGACTGTGACTGGGACTGTGACTGGCACTGCTGGATGGGATGCGATGCGCGGACTCCCCTGGCCAATTGATTTATACAAACGGCAAAGCAACGGAACACAAATTGGTTGGCTTTGCACCAAAGATCGCTGGCTGGGGTCCTCGAAATGATTTGTTGCACTTTGCTGCAATCGTCGCATACGCAGAACTTTTTTTTGCTTTGTTTTGTTGTTGTTGTTTTTTTGCCAGATGCGCTGTTTAACCTTTTGAACTTGCCACATGGGCGGAGTTGCACGTGCGGCAGATTTCAACGGTAATCATTAGCCAGAGATCAGCAACAGTTGCTGCAACTGAGCAACTGACTAACTGGCCGGCCGACTGGTTGACGGACTGAATCTGTTGCTGTTGCTTTGCATGCCACTTGCGTAGCTAATTAGCGCCATAAATGCAACACACAACTCAATCCCCCAATGTGAGCCCCGTTGAACTTGTTCAAAGCCCCGCGGATTTGACAGAAAGTGATATGCAGGCGTTGGCAAAAAATGTTTGGCCGGCCAACAACAGAAGTAACAACAACAGCAACAACAACATCAACAACAATTGCAATTGCAATAGCAATAGCAACAACTACAAACTACAGATGTCGCCTGTCGTCCGTTTGCCCATTTAGGTTATGCTGGAATCCAACACCAGTTTATCAAGCGACGGCCCAAACAATAAATTACGCAATCCAAACGCTCAACTGCAGTCCATCAATGGCATAATGAGGCAAGCGGCGGGCCGCCCCAGCAGCACCAGCGGCCCCAGCGCAGATGCATTACCATATCGGCATAAATTCCGGAGCATCGTTAAGTGGGTCTGAAGACGATTGCCAGACAAACAGGCTGTGCTGCTGCTGCAGTTGAGTGGCTGCAGTTTCAAGCAGGTTGCCAGCCACATGCCACATGCCACATGCCACAGTCCGCCAGGTTACCCAGTCCGCCACCTAATGAGGGAATTACCGCCCATGCCAATGTCGATACCGCTGTCGATAATGGCCGACTCAGAGACCAATGGCCAATGGCCAGTAGGTGGAACGGTCCATAGCTCCTGCGACTAGTGAGCTGTCTCTAGCGGTTGACCTTTCAACTGTTGATTAATTTATGGTGTCAAACAAAGACGGTTTTAATAATGATTTTTCTTTTTATTCTATATGTAAGGATGTAGCATTAAAGATCATAACTTGTGTATCTTTTGTGCCAATTTGAGCAGATTTTAAAGTTTTTCCGGCTAGCTAGCGCTTTGAACTCATGAGCAACGTAAGCTATCGCATATGGTTGCACTGTTTATTTTGTCAAACGATAATTATCGATTGGTATATCACTCGACCTGATCGAACTATCGTAGCAAAACCTCAAGAGTTCGCGTATATATATTGATAATTGCTTTTTGCTTCGCCACTAGCGCGTTCTAGCAACCGTTGTGATAAAAATAATTGATTGCCCTTAGCCGGAGGTTCGAGTCCAGGTCATAGCTAAAGCGAATGTGCTTCTTCCTTGAGCAAATGCCGAGTTTACTTGAAATATCTGAAATATGCCAACCGAATGTGAATTATACCTATTTGATATATAAATGAAATTTTTCAGTTTGAGGGAGATATTCAAAAATTATTTCAAATGGTTCAAATATATTTTAATGGGTAATATGAAGGTAACTTAAAAACAATAAGATGCGACTGTCGAAATTATCCTTTAAGGCTACCAACGAGACCATACTGCCAGTTATGCCTCCAAACAGGCCCATAGTAATGAAAAATAAAGAGCGCCAAAGATAAATTTTGAATGGCCCATAACCCTCGATATAGCACGTGCATATATTGATAATTCCCGGAAATATGAAACCCAACTGAGCCAAACAACATGCGCCCACAAGGCAGAGCAGTAACCCAAAATCAGGACTCGCAATGGCGCAGAGAGCAGAGGCAATCACAATTGCCATACGCACCAAATACTCTAGGAATTCCTTGGTGTTCTCCATTAGTGTGGGCTTCATGTACATGCGCCAGATAATCTCAACGACTATGTAGCCCCGCAGCGTATAGCTATAAAAAATGGCCAACGCAAATAAGAAAATTATGACGTGGGTGAAGCTGTTGAATTGTTGATAACGATCAGAATATGATGGATATACATATATAAGTGAAATTGTCGAACGTACGTTTCATCGATGGGTAAATTATAGAGTACCGTACTTAAAGTCTGATCCCCCCATTTCCAGTAGCCAAAAAAGCCAAAGAATGTATGAAACGCGATTACAACAAACATGGCCCGATTTAGCACACCAAATTTGCCCAAAAAGCTTTTGGGCGTTTGCATTTTAATTTCGAGTACTATCACCTGGGGAAAGTTATAGGCTAAACGTTGTATCAATATAATATAATGAGCATTACTCACCATGGCCACTGGTTCGATTGAAAACATAAGCGTGCCAAAGTACATCGGAAATTTTTCTATGCTTTGAATGGCGACGCGCTCGGACAGGCTGGGCAAATCCTCAAACAAATACCTTAAAACTAAACAAAAACCTAAAAGGGCTCGGCGAGTTGATAATCGGTTACTACTTATGCTTCATCTTTGTGCTTACAAACGAACATCAACACATTTGAAATGATGGAAAATGCAACAAGGCTCTTCGTATCGCGCAGCATAAAGATAATTATGAGGGGCACAGTCATTAGCGCTATATAAATTCGGGTATCGACAGGTGTTAGATAAACGTCGCCCAATATCTTTAAGCTTTTGCCTATTAACACCAAATATACACAGATCACTCCGAAGTAATAGAGGCACATAAATAGATCCACCTGAAAGCTATTGCATATATACAGTTTTGACCCATACTACCATTTATTGATCTTGTACAGTGGCCACTCACGCAAAATATTTTCTCAGGGGACGCATCAAGGGGGGTCCATCCGAAACGGCCAAACGCATTGAGTCACTGTAGTTGAGATAGCCGATATTGTAGCGCTTGCATATGAAGCGGATGTCATTGACCTGTGGCGAATGCGAAATGGAATTGAATGTCTTCAGTGTATATGGGTGAAAAACGCTACCAACACATGCGCAGCATAAACCATCAAGGCGCCAATCACAACAGCGCCTAGCACGCCGATTAGCCAGCCGGAATTGTAGAAGGCTTTGGGCATGGCAAGAATACCCGCGCCAAAAGTGCATTTAATCAAGTTTAGAAAAGCCTCCATATCCCTAAGTATTAGATGATTATTAAAAAAATCATTTGTTTTTCTATGTGATAAGAGCTTTATACGTCAGTAAACGCTCGTCCTCCCGATGAAAGCTTGGTTGATAGTACGCCACCAGGCTGAAGCATAAAAGATCGTGTCTCAACTGATTAATCCACAGTATATATACTCATGATGACTCATCGGTACTTACCCTAGGTTATGCTTAAGAGTGTAGACTGCTGCACCGAAAATTCCTACCTTATTCGTTATTTTCTGGTGAACTTGTAATGCCGAACGCCGACGGGTATTTCCATTTTTTTTCAACATATTATTTTTGAAGAGCTACTCAAAATACAAATTTCTATATATAATCGTATGTGTAGCTTTGTATATAGCTATAACTATGTTTTCAGAGTCAACTATGTAAATATCGAAAAGAAGACGAAAATAATACCCTATCGAAAAGTTGCTTTGTAAGCTGAATACCTTTTAAAAACGTATAATTAAATTTAAATATAAAATGTAGAAATTGCAGTTGAATTCATATCTCTAGAAATGGTTTAGCGATATATATATATGAATCAATTTAATTTTTTAAATATTTCAGCCCGATATTTTATATAAACAGTAAAGTTTTTGTAAAAATAGTAAACAAAATTAATGAAAATCAAACAATACATACAATATTTAAAACGTTCTTGATTATTTTTTTTTTAATTTAGATGCATCGAGAAATTTGTGACTAGCTCAAAATATTGTGGGAATTTATTAAAATGCCACGCCTTAAATGGGCGAAGTAAATGCTTTCATAGCCGTAAAAGATTGTTTTTTTACAGATAAACGAATATATAAATCAGTTTTAAAGAAATTTTATTTTATACTTTAATACTTTAATTGAATTTGTTAGAGTATCCCATATTCATTGTTCTTAACCAAATTATTCCTTTGGAGTTTTAAATATAAGCATGGCCCTGAGCAGTGATTCATTCCAGGAAATTAAGCACAGCAACAGCAACAGCAACAGCAACAGAGGCAGTTGTCTGTTGTGTGGGCGTTTAAAACCTGGCAAAATGATCTGGCCATGAACACTGGCAGAGACCTTGTTCTGGCTGTGACTATGGAATTTGTTCGTTGTGCGGTGGCTGTTGCTTTTACCTAAATTATGCAGCAGCCCGCTGGCAATCGAGACGATAAGGCGGCGGCAAGGCTGCGAGTCGGCAGCGATCCAACTTCAGCCGCAGTTCCGCCTTGTTCCGCTTGCCAAGCTCTAGCCGGGCTCAAAGACAAACTAATTAGTGTGGCCAGCGCTGTCGTTTTGCACGCATTTTTCACATGCCTGGCGATGATGGCACTGACCATAAATTGACCAAACCACCGAACAGCACCGCACTGCACCGCACCGCATCATTCAATTCGATTGGCACAAAGTACAGTTTCTAGTTAAATCTGAGTCCACATTGTGTGCGGCCCACCAAAGGCCTCCCGCTGAGAGTACGGTACAGAGCATGAGTATGAGAACAAGTGTGAGTACGGGGGCAAGAACTTGTAATATATACAATTGTCCTCCTTCTCCCGCCCCCCCCCTTCTCACCGCCACACGACACGCGCTTTGACCAAGAAAACCGCCCCTTGGCCGCTTTGTGTTGGCGGAAATGTTGTTTTTCCTATGCAAATTTTGTTGGTGCCCCTTTTTGCATTTACCAAGTGTCTTTTGCTGCGTTGTTTATTTGTTTTTGCCGGGGCCAAGCCAGGGGTCAACTACGCATTTGATTGCTGTTGCTGTTGTATTTGCTTGTGCCATTGCCTTTCCCCCTCACTTCGCCGCGATGCCAGCGCCAAGGTGTCTTGCGTGCGGGAGGTCAGCGAATTGAAATTTGTTACACTTCGTGGTGACAATAAAACAAAAAAAAAAAAAAAAAAAAAAAAAAAAAAACAAAAAAAAGATGTATATAGGTGACCGTTTGTCGGTTAACCATAACTAAAACAAACTTTTTTTTTATAAAATTAAATAACTAATGTTAAAGTTAATAGATATTTAATTTAATTGTTATTCAAAAACTGTTTGGATTAATCGTGTGAAATTCTTTATTTCGAGATTTTCTTAAGTCTGCAACATTAAAATATATAATAGGTAATATTATAGATTAATTTAAATTTATTCGGTATTAAGATTCCTCTTTCACTTGCTCAACTATAAATCTCAACTGTTATATGCATAATTCATTTAATAAATTAATTCAAATTCTAAGTAAAACTTTACAGAATGCTTACACAAAACAATGTTTAATAAAATTTGCATTTGAATGAAACAATAAATAAATAAATATATAATGTTAAAATTTGATTCATAACTAATATGCCCTGTTGCGTTTTCAGGCATATAGGGTATGTGTACGGTAGCAGCAACAAGGAAAAGTCCCACTAAATAGACATTTAAATATGCGCATTGGCAATTGCATTGCAGGCGTACCACGCTGCGTATGAATTTTCAATGAAATTAACATACTAATGACATTTTGGAGCTGTCCAAGGGTGGCAGCCCATCGATGACATTCGCCCCAGGCGCTGCCCATTCGGCGCGGTCGAGCGCCGTTCCCCAGTTCATGACAGAGGCGAGCCGGCATCAGCTGGCGAGGCAAGTGGGTCAGCGACTGCAGCGACTCGAACTTCGCATGTGGTTCAATAATTCCAACAGTAAATGCTAAACTATGCGCATAGATTGTCAACGCGCCAAGATGCTTAGCTGATTGCTGATGCCGAGGCGAGGATTGAAGTGGTGCTGTTTCGCTGCTGCTAGTCGAAGGAGCTCCGGCTGGAGCCGCTGGTGTAGCTGGACGTGGTGGTGCGTCATTAAAGTGCAGACAAATGGCAACGGCATGTGCGGCACATGTCAAACTGCAGTCAGCAGCAAACGGCAACAGGTGAAAATGCTGGAATTCTGATTATCTGGTGGCTGTTTGGCTGCCTGCTGCCAATCACCAGCAGCAACTGTTGCCGAGAGTCAAGCCAAACAGCAACTTAAACTGTAACTTTCGACGATTTGTCGTTCGACTCTCGTCGCTGGCTTGTTGACGGTTTGTTATTTGCTTTTTGCTTGCTTCAAGCTTACTACTTTGATGTTTGGCTACAAAGCTATCAGCTTAAATACCCAACAACAGCGCAACATACGCATAATTATGCTGCTGTTGCTGTTGCTGTTGTTGCTGCTGTTGATGTTGATGTTGATGTTGTTGGTTCTACCCGCCAGCAACACGGGTGCTACATTCCATTTGCTGTTTTGCCCATTTGTGGGCAGCGCATGACACGCCCACATTCAATTTACAGCCGGAAGTGTGGGTGTGCACGCATTTTGATATACCAACATCTACTGCCTTGATTTTGACTTTTCTTTATTACTGTTCTTGTTTGTGTTTTTGTGCTTTTTGTATACTGGAACTCATTTGGCCGCGCATAAATCAAAAATCGCAGCAACAACTTCTTAGCAGGCAACTCAGCAATAGGAACAGAAACAGCAACAGCAACTCCCGCATAAAAAAGTATGAAAAACTCATATAATGATTGGCTCCAGACCAACAACAGCAACAGCAAGAGAATACAACATCAGAAACAACAGCAACATAATAGCCAATTGCCTTGGCCACGTAGCAGCAACAGCAACAGCAACAGCAGCAACAGCAGCAAAAAGTGGGAGGATGCAGTGAATTTTCTCCCTCGGCAAAACTTATTTTTTAGCGTCGGCTGCCGTTTGCTTTGTTGCCTGTATTCTCTGTGACTGTGTTGCTCTTGCCCTGGCAGTGGCTGTCGGGCCGTTTGCCTTTTTGGGGCCGTCAGGTCTTCGCCTAAGCGGCAGGTTCCTGTCTGCGCCGCCTGGAGCCGAGCTTCGTCTCAGAGACGTTGACTGCATTTTTATGTGCGCTGCGCATAAAATAAAAGCAGATTGCAGCAGCAGCGACAGCAGCAGCAGCGACAGCAGCAGCAGCAGCCGCAGCAGCAGCAGCAGCAGCGTTGCCTCGGGCACTGGGCGCGCGTCGTTTCTTCAATGAAACGAGTAAAAGTGCAGGATGCTTTGTTGTCCTGCCCATCGGAACAGCTTCTGCAGATACGGCAGCAGCTAATTTCAAGATCGGA
Source organism: Drosophila melanica (assembly GCA_004143765.1). Classification (NCBI taxonomy): domain Eukaryota; kingdom Metazoa; phylum Arthropoda; class Insecta; order Diptera; family Drosophilidae; genus Drosophila; species Drosophila melanica. The sequence goes on from SCDT01002759.1 coordinate 9,551, forward strand.
GCAAAAAACAACTCAAACCCCGAGATCGGCTGAGCTCGGAGCCCTTGGAATCCGCGATCGTTCATTCGTTCGTTCGTTTGCTGCTGCTGCTGCTGCAATTTCTGCTGCCCAGATCTTGTGCGATAATAATGCAAGTTAATCATTAGCTTGGAACGTGTATTATGCGATTATTAGTTGGGTCTGGCAAGGATTATTGTACTACTAACAACGGGCTGCTACCTTTCGTGCCGATCTGGTGGGCGTTTAACATTGCAATTTTTTAGTAATTTTCAATTTCCGTTTGCCATATTCGCCATGCAGCGTTTCCTCTGCGTAATGCGATGCTCTTCAAGTTTGTGGAGCACATGTAGCAATTTGTCAACGTTGTTTCGACTTGCAGCGACAAACACTACGTAGGCAAATCTCTGGTCGTAAGCAGGTTAGCATGCAGCAACATGTTGCTGCAACATGTAAGATGTCAGCGTTTTTTAAGAATCAATTGCCGCCCAACGGCGGCAGCAGCGGCAACAACAGCAGCAGCAGCAGCACTCGCAATTCGATATTGTCGTTGTGGCTTTGGCGTTGGTGTTGCAGTTGTTCTTGTTGTTGCTGCTGCCCGCCTTCTGGCTGCCGTCTGTCAGCAACATGTTGCCGCCGCCTCTTCCCCGGCTAAGTTATGGCCACACACAGCGCACGGGGCGGCCTTGAAAAGCAATCCGCGTACCGAAGACTACTTTGAAAAAATCATTGCAGAATTTAAATAAGCAGACAAATAAAAATACAAAACAAAAGAAAACAAACAAAAAAAAAAAAAAAAACGCATACAGCGCACACACATTTTGCGAGCTTTGCAATTGACGTGCAACATGATTTTGTAGGCGTGCAACATGCGCATGTGCAACAGCCGCAACTTTATCAGATTGCCGCAGTTCCAAAAGCTGACGCTGCCTCAGCCATAGTCAATTTTTATCGTTCTTTTCATTTTCTTTTCTTTTTGTTTTTGCAGCTTTTCGGCATGTTGTCGACTGTCAATTGTTTGGTGGGCGTTGTTGCAGCAACAGAAACTATGGCAACAATATGGCCCATAGTTGTGCCCTCGTCCCAGAGCTATATCAATGTCAACAGCATTATCACAGAGCGCTGTCAATATATGCAAATATACAGAGGACAACAACAACAACAACAGCAACAACAACAACTGCATGCAAAGCAATCAAGTGACAAGCACTTGCCAGCCAAGCAGTTGGGCAGTAGCAACAACTGCAACATCAGCAACAACTGCAACAATGCCAGGCTAAGACAAATAAATGCGTGTTCCTGCATGTGTCTGTGTGTGTGTGTGTGTGTGTGTGTGTGTGTGTGTGTATGTCACACTCGTTAACACGATGCGAAACTGCGCGAAATGCGATATTTCACACGATTTATGCACGGACAACGACAAAAATTGCAACTGCAAAAGGCAACGCCAGCAGCAACAGCATAAGCAACAGCCAAGAGAAATAGTTGCTAGCAACCATTTAAGAGGCCACACACGTTGCACGGCACTTTAACTGTTGCGCCGCTCATCTTAAATGTTGCAGGCAAGCAGCAATGTTGCAGGTATGCGTAATTGTTTTGTCAATGAGTTTGGCAGTTCCAGCCAAAGGAAGTTATCATTAATATGCGAACAAAAATATTTGTAAAGACCTAAAAATAAAATCGTAAACATAAAAATAAGAATTCAACTTCAATTATTATTCAATAAATGTTTTAAACGAACAATATATTATTATTGTCACCATTGGGCTATAATCTGATTTATATACACAAATTTTTTGATTTTGAGCTACTTTCAAAGAGATAATTATCCTAAAATCTAGGTTTGCTTAAATTTAATATATTTTAATACTATTTTACTACTAATACTAGTATATAAATAAAATATGGTTTTAAATTTTTAGTATATACCAATTTAATTTGCCACAATCTTAAATCTGTGTTATACTAATCTGAAACATTTTACATCGGATTGG
>SCDT01002760.1:0-11531 GCA_004143765.1 Drosophila melanica
ATTTATTTTTATATATATTTTTTTTTAATTTTTTAACTCTTTTGGGAAGGCGCAAAAAAAAATGGCGACTACTTGTCGGAACTTCACTTGATGCTCTGCGATTTACGGCTGGGAACTGCTGGGATCCGTTGGGTCTCTGCTTGGGTTGACTCGACTCGACTTGACTTGACTCGACTTGACTTGACTTGACTTGACTTGACTTGACTTGACTTGACTTGACTTGACTTGACTTGGCTTGGCTTGGCTTGGCTTGGCTTGGCTTAGCTAGGCTTTGGCTAGGCTATGGCTTTGGCTTTGGCTTGGCTTCAGCTTCGGCTCCGCTTTGCTTTGCTTGGCTTGGCTTGGCTTGGCTGCTGGTCGCTTTCCGTTTGCGAAAATGAGGAAAAGGCGTTTAACTTAACTTGACAATCGTCGAATGGATTCTGAATTTCTCATTGAGTAAGGTTGCATGCTCAACTTGGGCCCAGCAGTTGGCAGCCAGTCGGCGCCAGCGCTCGGCTCCGTCACGATGACGCATTCGTGCCAGCCGGCAAATTACGTGTTCGGGCGCTTTGCAGAATCCACAAGCCAGGCGCATGCGCATCCACGCAGTGGCAGAGGCGTATTGCAGGACGGACACACGCGGCTGTTTTGGCCACATTCAGCGCGCTGCACAGCGGCGTCCTTAGCGACGCACACAATCCGATTGCAGGATATGCGAGTGGGCCGTGTTGTTGCTGCCGCGTTCCGGCAACACGTTTATTTATTTTCTGTTTTTTTTTTTGTTTTTTTTTTTTTTTGAGGTTTCCAGCCAGCCCTGTGGGGCGTTACCAATTGAAATGCATCTCAGCCTACGCGAGCCGCAATTACCTTAACAACTTTGCGTTTGGTAATTGTCAACATTGAATTTAATCAGAAATTACGACGTGCCCCAGCTACACAGCTGCACCAATCAAATATAAATATATATATATATATTTTCATGGAACATCTTACAAGTCAAATAGACCAACTTTACAATTCGAAGTTGGAGCAGCAACCATTTTGCTGGCCAACTTAAGCAAGAAGCGCGCAACGAAAATGAGGCGAGTCGGAAAGAAAATGGAAAAGGCATGCAACACGGTGGCCAGTTGGTAAATGAAAAGCAAACTGTGGCAAGAGTTTTGGTCAGTCATTGGACAACTACTTTTAAAGCCAAAACGAAGAATTAATTGAATATCAACTATTTACCGTTGCAGAAAACGTTATTACACAATTGAATAGTAGGAACAATCATTTTCATTATAAATATTGAAATGAATTTACAATTTTTGATTCGCAATTTAACTGATTTTCAAAAATAGTTTGAGTTTGCTGGAAACTGCTGGAAACATACTGTTAAAGAACTCAATTTATAGAGGAATCATATACAGAATGATAAATATGTATAGAAAATGCTTATGCCGGCACAAAAAAAAAAAAAAAAACAACTTCACCGCTGACTAAGCGGGAATGTTTACAATTTTGTACTTTATTTATATTATTTTTGTGTATTTTTTTGAACTTTTTTTTATGTGTTATTCTTGCTTTTCATTTTTTTTTTTTTTTGCAGTTTTACATTTTTATTTTGATGTGGTCGTCATTGTTGTTGTTGTTGTTCTTGTTGTTGTTGTTTGTTGCGAGTGTGCTGAAAGCTATTTAAATGGAACGCTCGTGAAAAGCAAAAGCAACGCCATGCGGCCATTAGGGGATGCCAAATAGACGTCGCCACAAAGCGAGTCAAGCAACAGAGCTGAGCTGAGCTGGGCTGGGCCAGTGGAAAGCGGTGGGCGGCGGGCCAAAGGGGAGGGGGCGGCATTGCCCAAAACGCAGCCACAGTTGCCCGCCGCATTGTGCGGCAAACATCAGTGAATAGTTTATTATACAGATATACGCAGGTAAGCAGTAGAAGTAGTTGATAAATAGACGACTACAGCAGCAGCAGCAGCAGCGGGGGGAGTGGTGTGGGGGGGCTAAAAACGCACAGCTTACAAATGTAAAACTGCCTTTGTGCGTCGAAGCCATTTGTGTGTGTGTGTGCGAATTTTTCTTTTTTAGCAGACGACGCTAATGCATAAAATATGCCACTTTGATGCACTAAAACCTGTAGAAAAATTGGGCAAAGAGCCCAAATATAAGAAGTGCCCGACTAACAGACACCAAGTAGCTTTAGCTTTCAAATTAGAGCTGGCTAATAATCGATCGTCGGATTTTAATGTTATTTTGGGGAATAGGCTAAGATATATTGTTAAATTATTGGTTGCTGCCAATCAAGCAAAGGGTCGAAAGTGCCTGCTGGCAACTTTAATGTTGGCAGGGTATAAAAAAGAAGTGAAGAGAGCTTTAGATTTATTTTGAGTAATGATTGCAGGTAAGCGCCAGCTGGCAAAGATTAGGCAGGTTGTGGCCTGCATGTGTCAGGTATTGATATGCTAGGTATGGGGGGCGGGGATTGGCTGCGGAGTAGCAGCGAATAGAAATCCATATCATTGCCATAGCAAGCGGCAGCAGCAGCAATTTTCCACTCAAATGGGCCAACGCTGCGTATGACACATGTCGATTGCATTGGCGCCCCCTTGCGGCCGGGAGCAGGACCAAAACCCAGGCTGAGACCAAAGCCAGCTAGCTGGGCGTGGGGGGGGGGGGCTACCCCGCCCTATCAGAATTCTGAAATCAGTTAAAGGCGAAAGAAGAAGGGTGCCGAGCCGATTTGAATGAATGAGTTTTGCGAGTGAATGAATGAGTGACTGTGCGGTTGCCAGCTTGATTGCTTGATTGATGCACTGATGCATTTGATTGATCGATTGATTGATTCATTGTGGCGCTGATTGCGTACAAGCTGGCATTTTATGCGTACACATAAATATGTATGCATATGTATGTGTGTGTGTGTGTGTGTGTGCGTGTTTCCACCAGCTTTGAACAGTACAAAATTTCAAATTATGACAAATTTATGAATAAGTGACATCCCTTTTTGGATTTTAGGAGTAAATAAAGCAAAGAAGGAAGGCCAAAATGGAAGTATTTACTAAAACATACATTATTACGTATTAAAACATACTAAAAAGTTATCAATTTGGTTTTTTTCGATAAGTGGTCATAATCGATAATGAGTACATGATCGATACCATTCAGATCTAAACTTGTTCTATAGAAAAACTTGGATCGCATCACTTACATTTGCATAATTCTGTGAACGCGGCATCTGCGGCGGCAATTGCTGCGAATTTGGTGGCGCCCTCATGTGGCCAGTTGCGCCGGCTCCACCGCCGCTCGTCTGCTGCTGTTGGGGCCCGCCCATTTGCTGCTGCTGCTGTTGCTGCTGCTGCTGATGCGCAGGCGGCGCTGGACTATAGCGTGGATGCATATTAAATGTTGTTGCTGTTTCTGTTCCTTCAACAAACTTCACTCGCGACGAATCAACTGAAAAGCAAAAATTGTGAGAAAATTATAAGCACAATTTGTGTTTGCAGAAAGTGAAAAGCAAGAAAGAGCAGCAAAGGCTACGTATAACAGTTGATAGTAAAACAAACTGATAATTATGACAGTGTCAGCTGCTATTGCTAATGCTTTAGTAGCAAATCGGCAGATCGGCAACACTTTCTGATTGAAATATGCTTAGCTTATGCTTAATAAATTGGATATTTAAAGTTTTTTTTTTTAATGTGTCTTCTTCTTTATTTGTTAGTTTTTATGTTTAATTGCATTACGCCTTTCATTGAGTTCAATTTTGAAAACAGTTCGATTAGCCAACAATTAGTAGTCTGCTGCATGCCCATCGACAACACTGTATTGGCCGCGAGCTGTTATATTTCACTTCACTCTCGTCTGCCGTCTGCCATGCATCAGTTGCCAGGCCCATAAAAAAAGAGAGCTTGTGTCCAGATCATTTGTTCATTTTAACATTTACAGTTAATTGCAGACTCGGCAACTATGTTGCCATACATGTTTTGCATGCGGCATGTGTAGAATTTTATAATGCATATCGTCTGCTGTTGTTGCTGTTGTTGTTATACAAATAACACCTCCCTGCACACATCCACATAATAAATGTAGTTGCTGCATGTCGTAGGCTTAAAAATAGCGCACAGCCAATTTATGGGGCCAGACAACGGCAACTCACACACACGCACACACACTCGCATGTAAACAGACGTTGACCGGCAGGGAGAAATGTAAAAAATAAAAAAAAAACAATTCTTTTTTATTGATATGCACAGTGCAAAAATCTACGCACTATGCATTTAATATTGCGAATGGCACTTTGTATTTATTTGTTGCTTACACTGTGCGACACTTTCGTTGTTTGTTATTATTATTGTTGCTTAATAAAATGCGAATTGCAGTGCGCCAAAAGGACAATGACAGCTACGCAGCGAAAACGAGAGAGCGCGATTGAGCGTTAGAGCGTGAGCAAGCGAGATAGAGCGCCAGTCGTTTTCTGACAGCTGCAGCTGACTGAACGAAGAGATAGAGAGAGAGCGAAGCAAGAGCGTCGGCACAAAATGAGAATGAGCGCAATTTACCGGCAAAAGCAAAAGCAAAATCGTCAAAGCACGCACAACAAGTGAGCAAAAATAAAACACACGCCTGACTTTGCTTTGCTATATGATTATTTGATTAGATTTCGGTGCTGAAAATATCCAACAGATTTTGGCAACGCGTATCAAACATTTTTTAAAATGCAAAAACTTTCACACATACGCACGCACACACATACACAAGCGTGTGCTGCAAACAAATTTGCATGACTGTCAAGCAGTTGGACAGTGTCTGCAGCCCCAATCAGCCAGCTAAAAGCGTCCCTGTGTTTTGTTATTGCTTTTCTGCGCTTGTTTTCACAGCCTGCTTTATTTGCGCTGCTGCTTTTCACACTGTGCGGCTGCTTATTATGTATTTTTATGCAATTTCAAATTAAAAACAAAAGCCCTTAACTATTACTGTCGAGTGCATTGACATGCGATAACAACATCAACACATTCAAATTCGCTTTTAATTAGCTGAAAGCTGTAAATTTGCTTTTGCCGTAGCGAAACTGTTACGACAGCGCGATGTCAATTGCGAAGTTGCTACAGTTGTACTACAAATGGACAGGTGTAGGGTGTTGTGGAGTATGCTTACTATTGAATGTCAGCTGTGCGCTTCTCTTGTTGCACGTTATAAGTTGATTACGATTACGAGATTTGAGATTTTGCTCACACAAACTAATACGCTCGCACGCGTACACACATACACACACACTAACACACACTTATATAGAGTAACAGAAACTGAGAAGTAACAAACCGAACGCACTTTGCACTTGACACTGTCTGTTGCACTGCTTGTTGATTCTTGTTGCTGTTATTGTTGTTGGTGCGTTTTGTGGCTGCAATTTTTTGTTTTGTTTTCGGTGCGGGCGCGTAATGAATTTTTATTTATGCAAAACTTACAACGACAAAATAGCTTGCGCAGCGAGCGAGCGAAAAAGCGCAACACACACAAACCGACGGCGACGGCGACAACGAAACAAAATGTATGCGAAAAGGTGGTGGATGAGAAATAGCAAAAGCACACAGCAAACGGAGCAAGAGAGAGCGCAACACTGAATGAGGCGGTGAGCGCAAGCAAAAACAGAATTGTATTTGCGTGCCCACTCTTTTTGAATATGTGCTCACTATCTGTTGGCGCACTCTCGTTTGCGCTCTCTCACTCTCTCTGTCACTCTAGCGGGTACGCTACAGCTGTGGGGCCGGCACCCGGCAAAAGCGGCAATTTTGCTTTTGCTTTGCCGCTGTGCACTTGTTGTTGTTGTTGTTGTTTTGAAAAAGCAATCGGTGCAAATAGAAATTTAAATAATTCAACAAATAGAAATAGAAACTTACGGCGCTGCGCTGATTAATTGCACATGTGTTTGTATGTACCAACGGATGTATGTATGTATGTGCACTTGAGTCTGAACACATATAACTGCATGGGTGCTCTTGCTCACAACTGCAGCTGGGCAGCCACGCGTGACGTAGCAGCTAGCTTTTTTGAGTCGCCAAACACTTGGCGGCTGCGTGCAGAATATTTAAATGGATCGGAGCATATTTTGAATGATTATTTTAAGCCAAGTTAAAAATAATTCAAGAAAATATGTGAAGTGAAGTTAAATGGATCGGCGTAAATTAAATGACTACATTCAGAAATACATAAAATAAAATTAAATAACAGGCATATAAATTAAATGAAATTTTTAATAATTGCGCAGAGTAATTTAATGAATGGGAGTATACTAAATGATTATTTAAAAAAAAAGTCTAAAATATATAATAGATATATACACTTATTTTAGTTTTAAGTGCATACATTTTTGAAAAGTTCAAATGTTAAACTAACGTAAAAGCAAATACTTTTCAATAATAGCGTATTCTCTGTCTTATTACAATTCCATGCACAACTTTTGGCATTTTCCAACACACTGACATATCACTGTCAATCATCTGCAGCTGTAATTGGATTGGCTCTTCTCATTTGGCTTGCATTGTTTGTACCGTTGGCTCCTTCGATGCCATCTGTTTGTCCATTACGTAAATACAGGCCCAATAAAAAGGACAAACCCCTCACATCACTCACCCCGGACACACACACACACACACACTCACACACACACACACGCACGCACACGCATTTGCTCGAAACTGTTGAGCCAGCAGCAGCTCGGTGACATTTTGAAATATTTAAATAAAATTAATATTCTCAACAAGTGCGCGGCATAAAAGTGCGACACCCACACACACACACACAGACACGCACATCAGCATTATCCCGGTTTCGTATAGGGGTCCCTAACTCCGCACACCCCCCTTGTCCCCGCATCATCCATCGCACCGACAGCTTTGGCACATAACAAAGGACTAAAGGACTAAACAAATGATGCATGACGACAACAGGCAGAAAAAAAGTGACACCCACTCGTACACACACACACACACACACACAAACACGAACGCACACGCACAGTGTGTAAACAATGCTCTCTGCATATGCCTACAACAATAAATTACAACAACAATGGCGGCAACAACAGCAACAAAGTCAACTGAAATTTGAAGAACGAGCAAACAGCAGCAAAGACGAAGAGGCAACGAGAATGGGACAGAGATAGAGAGAGGGAGAGAGAGAGAAAAGCATGCAAAGAATTTAAATTCATCCAAAATATGCAAATTTAATGACACTATCTTGATATGCAAATGCCAAACGGCAGCAAAATACAAGAAAAATGGCACACGACCAAAAAGTAAAGTGCGAGAAGAATAGAAAAATTGGAGCAAGAAATCAAAAATGCCAATACACCAACAAACACACACGCACGCACACACACACACCCATGAAAAGAGCCTCTTTCTCACGCACACAATGGAAACACTTTCGCTAAAACGCATGAAAAATAACATATTATGGAAATGCCAGGGTAGAGTGAGAGGGGAGCGGGGGGGTCACAGAAGTGGGCCGAACTGTGCGCCTCTGCGGCCAAAATGGCGACGCGTTGGCATTTTCATTAAGTTTGGCACCATTTTTTTTTTTCGTTTGCCTTCCCTTTTTCATTTTTGTGTGTTGCCCTCTGCCACTTTTGCTGGCTTGAAGCACATTCTTGTCGCGCTGCAAGAGAGAGAGAGAGACAGGGACGGAGTCAGCTTGGTACGTGACCGTAAGCAATTTATAGTGCTGTAGCAGGCAGCTAGGCAATCGCCCCCCTCTTTCACGCACACAGCCAGGCAGGCAGACAGACAAGAAGCGGCCGCTGCGTAATCGCATCAGAAAAGTGAAATGTCAGCTGTTCTGCCGCATCGCGTTTCCATCATATCCTTCTTCTTCTTCTTGTGCAGCCAAAGCGCTGAAGATGCTGAGGCGACTCCTCGGAATGCCAGCTAGTTACAAAAATAGTTTCCTAAACAACGGGAACGCACGGCCGGAATGCAGCGGACAGCCAAACGGACAGCGGGTCACAGAATGGCGCGTGATCTAACTACAATTTATGGCGGCGTCTTAACTCCAGCGAGAGCGAGACAGCAAGAACGTAGGAGCAAATAAAATAGTGCACACTCAGCGTAAACTACGAAAGCGTGAAGAGGACAGCTGCTTACCTGGCGAGCTTCGAAATGTTCAAAATGGCGCAAAAAAAATAAAAAAAAAAGTTATAATAAAAGATCGAAAAGTCTAAAGGTAAGATAAAAGACAAAAAATTGTTAGTATTAATCGATCTTAAAAATTAAGATTTATTTACTGTAAATAACAAATAAATGTTGCTGATTTCTTTGCTTTAACTTTGCTTTAGATCCGAGTCACAAAATTTTCTAAATTTTCTCTTAAAAGATTTTTGAAAATATGTTGTTAAAACAAAGCAAAGCTAAACAAATTTAAACAAGAAAGCGCCTGTCCCACTTCAAAAACTAGAAATAGTTGAATACATTACATAATGCACTCACAGCTTATCTGCAATGGAATAATTATATGTGGCGTTTAGCATCGGGGCAACTCGGTTTCATCGAATAATGTGCTATAATTATGCGTGCGCAATTGTGAAATGCAGCTGAATGCTGATGCATTATTTCCCAAGCTAATTCCCGTGCATTACTCATATAATTGTTGAATGTTGGTGTAAAATTAATTTGCTCACATAGAAAATGACTTGTATAAAGGCGGGTGGGGATGGGTGGGGGGTGTTAGAGAGCGGATATATTGATGTTGATGTTTCATATGCCAATGGCTTCCGGAACATTTTCTTCGTCGCGCATTCACGCGTAATTACCTCAACAGCGAGCAAGTGCAAGAGGAAGAAGCAGAAGCAGATGATGAAGATGAAGGCAGCAGCAGCAACAGCAACAAGGATAAACAGCAACAGGACTTAGAAACTGGTGGCAGCGGGATGAAAGCCAAAATGGCGTCGACGCCAAGACATCGTTAAATTAAATCTATTGTCGGCGCATTCAATGTGCATATAAATCATTTATGGCCTTTTCAGGCGGTGCAGACACGCAGAAATTACCACCACCACCACAACAGGGTGCAAAAGGGGGGTGGTTGAAGAGTGTGCGAAATGTAGACATTACAACAATTTATTATTTAATTATCTATGCCGCAAAATTTTCATTCACAGCGCCGCAGAAATCCGAACAGCGATAACTCAACCCACAGACAACAGCAACAACAACAACAACAACAACAACAAACACGAACCACAGAAAATACATTAAAGTACAAGAACAATAAGGACATTGAGCAGCGGGGAAAAAGCATCCACAGAGCATTTTCATAAAATTTGATTACAGTGAATGCGTAAAGTTTACGACCAAGTAAAGGGAATTAACTCGCAAGTGGCAAGCGGAAAACTCTTAGGCCACATATGTATGTAAGCCAGCTGCCAGCTGCCAGCTGCTGTGGCTTCTCATTCTCGGCAAAAGACGCCGTCATAATAATCCATCCATTAGGAGTAAAAATTTTGGCCAACGCCTCGGCGAGTGATCATAATTTGGTTGTTTTATTAAAGCCCACATACATACATATATGCATTTGGAATTGAATTGGTCGTGGGCGTGGGCGTGGTCAGCGCCCATTGGATTTCCAGCTGACTTCACTTGACTCAAATCTTTTCAATATTAAATTAAAATACAGCAAAAAGAAGCAAAAATGTAAAGAAAAAAAAAAACTGTTGCGCTTTTTTGCTGGGCTCTGATTGATGGCTGACGGGTTGCGGCAAACGGTGGGCGGGGGGATGGGCCAAGTAAAAACTCTGCACAAATGTTGCCACAACAAAATAAACAAGTTGCCGCTGTTGTTGTAGCTGTTGCTTTTCTCTCTTGGCCATAACGGTGATGGGCCAAGAATTTCTGCTGCTTTCCTGGACAAAGTTTTACCCCAAAATCAAAGCCCCTGAGTGAGTGATTGGCCTAGGAAGGAGCAACAGCAACATGAAAACTGCTGCAGACATGGCTATAATATCTTAACTTATAGCAAGTAAGGGCTACAATTTCAAGTAATTGAGTGGCTGCAGGCAACAATAGTGGCAAAAGGGGGGGAGCGGAGGAGGAGGAGGGCATTACTGAGGGCCAACAAGTTGACGGGCTTTGCATATTTTATTCAATTTGACTGCAGAGAGTTCATTAAATTTCAACATGAATTTGAATGTACATCGATCATTCAATAGGACAGCAGCGAGTGTCTAAAGGATAACAAAAGGAGCAGCCAAAAACAAAAGAATTGCACATCCCACAAAGTTAGATAAAAACAGAATTACTAATGAAGTCATTACGTAAAATATATTTTCCATATTTTATTTGATATTCTAATAAAAAATTGTATTCATTTCTTTTTTTCAAATATATTCATAATTATAAGTTATATAGCAAAAAAAAAAAGAATATGTATAATTTCTATTATCTGGCGTTTTCAGTCAAACATTATTTATAATCATGTTTAAGCTTTCACTCACCAACTTTCGACTAATTCCACTTGTTCCGCAGTTGTACGCGAACATTTTAATTAAGCGTCCTTATTCGTGACTAAATCAGAAGTAAAGCCGCTTAATACACTTTCCTACGGCAGGGTATTCACAATTTTGTACGAGCTGTGCAACGTTTTCAGAGACAATTATAAATAAATAGCAAACAATTTAATATGATTTTTAAAATGATCAAATAATAAAAATGAAGGAAAATAAAGTTTAATAAATAAATTCAAATAAGCTTTGATTTTTTTTCTTTAATTGCGTATTTTATTTAAGTTTTACATTTTTGAATTTCGAAAATAATAAAAATCTTCTCTTTAAGTTAAGCAATGTATTCTTTAAATGTGTAAGGGTATCAAAGGGTATTTAAATTAGTAGTTTTCAATCGTTTTTAGCTCTCGCATTGCATTTTGCTGCTGGTAAAACTGTTCCAATTCTGATTATGTTATTGCCAGCTGGCCCAAAGCCTGCAATAACATGCAGCTTGTAAGTTAAAGGCCCAAAAGCGTTGGCCAAGCTGTCGCATTTGACAATCTAATCAGCTTTGGTATTAATCCTTGGCCACAGCAGCCGCCGCAGCCACAAGCCGCAATCATTCGCTGTGGCAGCCAATACAATCGTTTGCTCCCACAATCATTCTCTCTCTCGCTCTCTATCTTTCTGTGTAGCTGGGCAATATTTGCGGTCGTATTTCTATTATCTTTCGAGTTCGAGAGTCGCACAGATCGACTTTGAAATTGCCGCACCAGTGGCGTCCGTTGGAGACCCGAAATGTTGCTCCAGTGTCGACCGCAATGCTGAGTGCCGGCGAGGCCGCAACAGGACCAGCGCTAACGAGCTTTAAACCGCGCCAACAGCTGTGCGAACAAAGGCCGCCATTGTCCTTTTGCCAGCCCGCACGGTCGAGCAGCCCGGCAGACAGCCGCGCGCTGCGTTCGCTCAGATAAGCAGTGGAAAATAAAACCCTTTTCTTTGTTGTTGTACTTTTCTTTTGGTCCTTTGATAGAAACAACAAGTACTCAAGTGTCTACAGTTGTCCTTTTTTATTTTAATTTTTTTTTTTTTT
>SCDT01002761.1:516-11524 GCA_004143765.1 Drosophila melanica
CAGCCGAGCCCTTTTCATAATTTCAATACATCACCAATTCAGACACCCGCACACACACGCACACACACACACATACAGCTGAGGGCTCTTTAGCTACGTTTGCTTTTGTGTGCGTCTCTGCCCCCCTCGCCACGTTGCACGCTTCGTTGCCGCAGCATTTGCCAAACGGCAGCGATTTTCAACCCCGTCGGCAAAGCCCCCTATCTGAGAAGGAACTAGCGGGGTGCAGAGGGGGAGGGGGGAGGGGGGAACGGGACCCACATTGCTGCCCAATTCGCGGGGCACATCGACTCAATGAGCAATGAGCCGGATGTGGCAACTTCATTAACGTTTAACAGTTGTGCAAGGTTCGAGTTACAGTTTGAGAAGCACTGCACAGGTCACAGGTGCTGAGAAACGGGAAAAGGGGAGAGAGAAAGAGAGAGAGAGAGAGAGACACAGTCAAGTTAGCGGGGAGTCCATTGGAAACCGGCAAATTGAAATGCAAATCAAATAAATTAATTTTCCACACAAGTCCAAAAGTTAGCAAAAGAAAATAACAAGAGGGAACTCAACAAGCGGCAGGCAACGACTGACAGATACTCTGCAAACAATTGCTAATAAGTTGCAACATAATATATTTTATGTCATCTGAATTATCAAATAAAGCCAAAAGATGTTTTAGCTCATTTAACAAATTTTAAAATTATTCTCTTTCACAACAGGGTATTAAAAAAACGTGATAAACAAACTAAAAACCCAAGTGAAATAAAGAAAAAATCATTAAAATGAAATTGAATTAGAAAAATCGCATAAAATTTGAAAGCATGCACGTGTCAGCTGATAAGGCAGATAGAAGGAGAGACAGAGAAGGAGACAGATTGAAAACAAGAGATAAAGCGAACGTTATGAGAAAACTTGCCGAAGACAAACAAGCAGCAAGTGGGTGTGCAAGAGAAGCGGATGCCCTGCAATTATAGATAATCAAGTGAAAGTTATCGGGAGCTCGCTCGCTCGTTCAACTTTAATTGTTGCCCAGAGTGATGCCAGATAGCGCGCAACTTTTCCAATTATGCCAAGGATAACACGCATTGCCAAACAACTCAGAGGTCAAATTGGGCAGTGCTTTAACCAACACTCAAAGCCAAAGTGTTGCAAAGACGCATAAATTCCAAAACGCCAATGCGAACGATAAAGAAATATGTAAAAGTAATTGGCGGCGACAGTGCAGCGACAGCGAGATACCCTGTTCACAATGCAAAGAAACTCTTTAAAAGTTAATAATAATAAGAAAATAATAATATATATCGATAATATTATCGATCAAAATAGATAAAGTTTTTTTCTTTTTGGCTTTTTCAGCTTTGGCTTAATTATGCCTACAAAATCGATTTATTTTCAAGAATATCGAAATAATATAGTAATCGATAATTATCGAAATATCGATTTTTCGATTAAGTTTACATCTCTTATCAATATCGATCGATCATTTAGACTATTATTTATTATTACTTAATAGACCAATTTGTACAGGGTATTTATAAGTACAGCTGCAGACTAGAGAGACAAGAAGGAAGAAAACAAAAAAGATAGTCAAGTAATAAAAGCAGCTCGCAGAATCGAAAACTTGCAAATTTGCTGTAACTGTCGAACTCTTGAACTCTGAAAGTCACCGAGACGAACGAACGTCGAATGTCGCATTTTGAGCGAAACTTGTGAGGAATGTTTTAATTTGAAGTTTTTTTTATGCCGGCTGCACACGCACACGCACCGTGGCGATTTATCAGCGCGGGCGAAGTGTGTGATAAAGAGGCGCACACAGCTGTGATATTTACGACTGTTTCATGTCCTTGAACTCCGGCTCCTGTTGCGCCGAGTAAATCAAGAATTGATTCTACATGCGACGACTTGGCGACTTATTCGCTTGTCAAAGCGCCGTCGGAGCATCCTTTATCACTTTCACACACGCCCTGGCAGGCCGATGTCAACGCATTATTGATTGAAAAGCAGAAACAGAAGCTGAAATAAAGCCAAAGGCAAAGCCAAAACCAGAGGCGACAACAGCAGCAAGCTAAATATTTTCATGGTCAGCAGACCAGAAAAAAAAAGGGTCCCGAAAATGTAGCTTTTTCTTCTTGTTGAATGCCACCTTAAATTTCAAGCATTTCTACAAATTACGCACATTGTTCGGTGACACGCCTACTACCCCTGGGCGTTGACACGAAAATACACTTTAAAGATTCTAGCAGGGTAGCAAAAAAAAAATAAAATAAAATAAAAAGTTACATTCTTGTTTTTTGGTTTACTTTTTGCCCAATTTTGATAAGGTTTTGGTTGCCTTTCTTAATCAGGGACTGCGTAACCAGAGCCAAACACGCGAGGGACGAGAGATCCTCGGAACACAAAGGCCAAACATTATCCAGTAGACAAGCATCTTTGAGATTTATACGGCTTGACAATTCATAGCCAGCGGCCTTTAATGAACATTTTTAGAGCAAAAAATAAAAAAGCAAATTGGAAACAAGAGTTTTCATATGGGATTTGTGCCTAGTTTGGAGCGGAAAAAATGATATACATTCAATACTTTTTTACAAGGATATTACAAAATATTAAACAAATTATTTAAATGAAATATATTAGAACAAATTGTGGACCAACATTATGTGCATAAAATATTTAAATAGAAGCTGTCCCGTTTTAGCCGCATTCATTGTGCCAAAACCAATAAAACCGCATACTCAGGGTTTCTTGTCTTAAAAGTTAATTCATGACCCGTTTAACTTTGCGGTTTTTCCCCACATTTTACAACCAAAAAAAAAAAAAAAAAATTTTCCAATGCTAAATATACCACAAAAGCGGAATCTATGAAAGAAATTTACAACAAAAAAAAAAAAAAAATGGCCAAG
This sequence comes from Drosophila melanica, assembly GCA_004143765.1. Classification (NCBI taxonomy): domain Eukaryota; kingdom Metazoa; phylum Arthropoda; class Insecta; order Diptera; family Drosophilidae; genus Drosophila; species Drosophila melanica. The sequence goes on from SCDT01002761.1 coordinate 3,402, forward strand.
AGACTTGCATAAATTAAGCGTAAAGCGAAACATCAAAAATCACTCAAGTAAGAATCCAAAGTAAATGAAAAATTAACGAGAACGAAAATAAGAAGAAAAAAACTTTTGTTATGCTTCGCCGCATATTGGGGCAAAAGTAGCCTAGAACAATGCGCAAAAGCGATAATAAAACAAATAAGAAATAAAAACGTTATTAATAAATAAAACACAGCAAGCAGACCTCGTAAAAATCATTAAAAATTCAACAACAATTACAAATAACATAAAAAACAAAAAACTGGCAATTTGATAATCACATTTAATTTTTATTTTGTGGGTAATTAGTTGATAATTCTGAGCTCATTGCGGGATTTATTAAAAAAAAGCTTTTTAGGAGATATGCCAATAATGCGGTTTAAAGCCAGCGCTAGTCCTTTGATCTGAACAGATAAATAAGCAAATTTAATTAAATTTGTAGTTGGAATTTTTTCAAAATGAATAAAGCGAAACTACACTGGGGAAAAATATGTTTGGTTTTTTTTGAAAATTTTTATATTTGTAACTAAGTTTTCAAATAATAATAATCTGGTTATAATATTACAGTTATCTGGTCGAAATCAAGAATATATATACCATATATATATATAAGTGCGAATGTGATAAATAAAAATTTAATGTCAATTATAATGAGAACCCTTTTGAGGCGGATTTCCTGCGTGAATGTGAAATTGTTATGCAATTTGTGACAATATTTGAATGTGTACAGTAAATAATGTCTGTTTTATCTCTTTAAATATTATAATAAATATTGAATGGAAATTGTTGGCGGAAGCGGCAACAGCTTGTTAACTGCCAAGTGCACTTAATAATTTATTTTCAATATTTTACATTTCTAGGAATTAAGCAAAGTTAACTGCGTAAAAATAAATTATTTATGGAAATACACTCGTTGAATGCTTTTTTTTTCTATATATCGAATAATATGTGCAGTCCATTAAATACAATTCCCAAATGACCAGCAGAGCTGAGCACTTAAAACAAACAAAAAAAAAAAAACAACCCACGCACCAAATGCAGCCAGGCAAAAAAAAGAACAAGTGGCAACAAATGCTATTCAATTGGTATAACGAATAGTGAATGCACTATCGAATATTTAATATAATTTCGGTTGGATCTAAATCATTTGAAATTAACTAAAGATCCAAATTAGGTTTTTTTTTAAATAAATAAACTTATTATTTTATGTCACAAACTTGATAACAAAATTGAAGTACACTAAATTAGGGCACTTCAACTAAACTATAAAATGCATTTGCACACGAAAGCAAAAATATGTGTACAAAATATACAATTAAAAATAAAAAGTAGTTTAAAACTGACTAACTAACATTTACTCGTATATGCTAAAGCGGGCTATTTATTTATTTATTCCCTTTTTTTTATCTCTCCACAAGTTATTTTATTTTTGTTCTATTTTTTTTGCATGCAGCCTATTTGATTGCATTGGCTTTTTTGTAAGCCGCTTAGGCGTCGGTTTGCCGCTGTTGCCGCCTTTGCTGCCGCATTGGCCAATTCGGTACGCAATTAAAAAGTGTTGCATAGCGAAAGGCGCAAAAGCCGCAAGCGCGCAAAGCATCAACAACATCAACAACAACAACAATAATAAACACAACAAATACACGAAAATAAAAAAGCGCTGTTACAAAAAACTTTTAGCACTTGAACCGTAACCGAGCGCACCAAAAATTAAATATGTATTTTTTTAAGCCTTTTTTATACCCTGGCAACAAAAAAAAAAAAGTGGCAAATAGCTATGTAATAATATTATTTTAATTTGTGTAACAAAATTATAAACACAAGTTCAAATATAAAAGATATTTAAGACAAATACTATCTTCAAACATATTCATTTAGTTATATTTGGTCAGGCAAAAAGTTACTTTTACACTGCTTTATAGGGTATTCTCTAGTGTAGCATTCGAGGCTAGACTCTGCTCACTTGTTTTAAATTTGTTTTGCAAACGAATTTAGTCAAATAGCACAACGAATTCCATTATGTTTGGTGTTCCCCGCAAAAAGATAAGTATATGCCTGGGGGCCTTGGTCCCAGCGGGGCTCGAACCTCGCTGCCCTGCAGATTAACTGCTTTTTAATTGCTATGAAAAAGTGGCCGTCGTCCAACTCAACTTGCGTTTGTTTTTATTTTGTTTCGCATTCCATGCAGCCACGTGCTTTTGTTCAGTGTGGATTTAAGAGGCACGGCACATTGTTCCTAATGCAACGCCTCCGAAATGGGGCAGCAGAGTTGCTCATTAAAAATAGCAGTTGTCATAGACAAAACCCAAACCTGGAACGTGTGGCCCAGAAAGTGCTCGTATAATGCAGGATAGTTGAAAAAAAAAACGTGCTAGTTGCGTGTAAATCGACTTAGAGATACCCTGCAAATATGTGTAAAACATTCCTATATATATACCTAAAGTCAAGATATTCTTAAATTAAATCCTGTTAAAAAATATTCTTTTCCACAAATAAAAAGAATATTACAAAATATTTTTATTAAACTACCCTTTGTAGACGTCGCTATTTTTACAGGGTATTCAAATAGAGTGCACCAAACAAGGTAAGCCAGCTGTGGATTCTAAGGCACGCGTTAAGCAAGTTAAAAGTGGCGTAAAAAGAGGCAAAAAAAGTAACACAAAAGAAACCGAGAAAAGGCAATGCAAGAAAAGACAAAAATGCGAAGCAGCTCAACATTTTTTAAGAGAACACTAAAAATAGGTAAGCCCGCTTTAAATTCAAAAATTTATACTCATTGCAAGCAGTATCAAAAAATTCTAATAACTGGCAATTTTCTCTATGATTGGCAGGAGTTGGCAATTTCCATAGGTTTTCCGACAATGGCAGTCATTATGCAAAATAAACAGCGCAGATTATCATTATGTGGCAACCCTCCAACTCCCCTTTGGACTTTAGTATGTGGCCTACGAAGACAATTTTAAATTACTTTTACACCTGTACTTCGATATGCTTCACAGGTGTATTTGTCACACAGAAAAAGAGTTTTTTAAAAGAAAATTTCATTATTTTTTTCTATGCTATATTTAAGCCCGAGAAATATAGATTCATTTCAGAAATCATTGAGGCCTTACGAATAAAATACACAATTAAAAAAAAAAAAAGAAATTCAAATCTTATTAGACATGGTATTAAATTTAAATTTAAAGCCCAATCTCAAGACTGATTTTAAAAATTTCTTAAAAACAAATAAACGTATTTTTAAAAGTATTCTCAATTTGCCTCTATTAAATGTTTTGCATAATTAATTTTTCCAATAATAAATATTTTTTAAATAATAATTATTATTTAGTTGATTTAATTAATAATTATTATTATTTATATGAATGATTTTGTTATTAGTATTTTAAGCCAACTCCTACGGGTATTTCATAGTCGTGTGTCTCTAAAATAATCTCTTCCATCCGTAAATACGCATCACGCATACGCAGCGTGTGTCGCTGGAAGTTGCATAAGCGCAAAGTGCGCGATAAAACTGCAGCGCCAGCTGTAAACGGAGAGCGGGCAGCAATGGCTGCAGGTGTTGCCAGCATATCCGCTGTTGTTGTTGTTGTTGCTCTTGTTGCTGCTGTTGTTGTTGCTGTTCTTGTTGTAGGCGTCAAAATTGCATAAGTGGCGCCCCGTGTGACAGATATCAAAAACAAAACCAACAGAATGCGCAGAGTGAATGGGTGGTTGGGTGGTTGGGTGGGTTGGGTTTTTGGTTCGGGTGGCAAGGTCGGGCTGATGGCATGCTGTCAATCAGGGTTGCCAAACCACCGCACTAAAGTGCAGTTGCAGTTACATTTTGCGTTTTTGTGGCATTAATAACACGAGCATATTAAGTGATAGAGAGAGAGAGAGAGATAGAAAGTGAGAGCGAAAGAGGGAGAGCGATGAAGGTATGAGACTCGGTTAGGCAACATGTCACTTGATGGCAGCACAAATGAATTGCAATTATTTAGAGCATCCATTTTCGGCACTGCCCCGCCCCCAAATGTCAGTTACAAATTTTGTGGTCAACAAATGGCAGCGGCTTTCGCCTCCTGTCAATGTGTGTGGGTGTGTGTGTGTGTGCGTGTGTGGGTGTGTGTGTGTGTGTGTGTGTGTGTGTGTGTGTGTGTGTGTGTGTGTCTGTGTGTGTGTGTGTGCACGCATTTGCTTTCGCATTTTATCACCTAATCATTTGCATATTTTGCGGCATTTTATTCGTATTTATTCAGCAAAGTTTTCAATAGACAAACAAATTTAAAACGCTTTTTAGCAGAAATTTTCGAAAATAAATATATATATTTATCTAAGGATAAAACTAATATGTGTTGCAAGCAAAATAAATCGTGTTGGATATATTTTAAGCGCCTACGATTTATAATACAACTATTTAATTTAGGCAAGTTTAAACTAGTTAAATAAATGCATTATAAGAATTATTTTAAAATAAAGAATAATTTTATGGAGAAATATTCTTCATGAAAAAAAGAGTATATAAAAATATTTGAATTAGAGAAAAGTTTTTATGCGTTGCAAAGAAAATTCAATTGTAAACTAAATAAAAATTGAACTAATGAGATATTCTTTTTTGTATTTAACAAATTCTGCATAATTCAATTATATTTATCATCTTCAATCAATATTTACAATATGATTGGTTCAATTTCAAAATTAAACTCAAATATGTGAACATAAAATAAATGCAATAAAAAAAGTGCAGTACAATTTGCCATCCCTGCTGCCACGCCCACACGCGGCAGGCGGCAGGCGGCGGCAATGACAGCATCCATAAATTGCATATTTTAAAAGCCTCGTAAATTTTGCGTAGGTGCGAAAGCGAACGAAATTGAAACCGTTAGGAACACACACACACACACGCTCTCACACACACACACACTCACACACACACACCCTCTCTTTTGTCTCGCTCTCACCCCAAGTTTTCAGTGCATACATTGGGGCGCAAACTTTTTGGCGTCGCTCATAAATTCAAAGTCAAGTTTTGCAACACATGTTTATGCCGCACGGGCGTAAGCCAGGCAAAGCTGCTAGGGGGCGTGGCCACAACTAAATATGTTCTTTAGATTTAAGTTTGAGCTAATAATCGCAAATGATTTTATGAGACGCGTGCAACGGAAGCAAGCTGCAGCAGCAGCAACAGCAGCAGGCAGAGCGAGAGAGCTGAAAGTATCTCAAAGATACAAAAGTGGCGTGTCAAGCGGCAATTAAAGTCGAGCCAAGTAACATGACCGAGGTAGCGAGACAACCAAATTAAGTGCATCCTTTGACGTGGCAAACACTTGAAAGAAATATATACATATAGAGAGAGAGAGAGAGAGAGAGAGAGAACGAAAGCGAAACAGGAAGTCAAATTGGAAGAAATCACTTCCTTTGCAGAAAACCTCATTAAACAACACACAGAAGGAGCGTGCGAAAGAGAGAGAGAGAGAGAGAGATACCACATATTTGTATCTTATGGTTATCAGCTGAACATAGACAGTTCTCTAGTCACTTCCGCTGGTAACTTGTTGCAAGCCGCCGTCTAAAAAAACATGTTTGCCCCATGCGGCATTGGAATTTGCCTGTCTGCATAAATTCTTTCGATATGATTTATTCCCGAGAGCGACGGGACGATTAGCCGAGCGGGGGGGGTTAACTGGGTGACAAAACTGGTTCGAAATGCATTCGGCGGCATCCGGTAGCACCCAACTGGAAGAAGCAAAAGCAGTAGTAGAAGCAAAAAAAAAAAAAAATAGCGCCACGAGGCGTGTTGCAAATGTTTAAGCATTTAAATTGCTAGTTGGCGCAAAGGAAACGCTTCTCTTATAGAAGTTATGTGCGAGAGGTGTGTGTGCGTGTGTGTTGACTTTTCCATTTGGCATGCAGCTTACACAACAATCAGCGTCAGTTAATAACGGTTCTTCGTGGAAGTATCTGAGTTACTCCCGCTCCATTCGTCTCCTGAGCACGCAAAATACTTCAGATTTGACTGTCGTCAGCTCAAATTGATATTAGGGGACCGCTCGGGCCTCACGTAGTCCTCACGCCCGACAATCTGGCGAATCACTCACATTACGTTATAGCGCCACGCCTCAAATGCCACGCCCTAACTACTAGGCTTAAGAGCCGCCCACACACAGACACACGTTTTAACCCCCATTCGAACTTTTTTCATTATCATATACAAAAACTCTCCACGTGTGGCAAAAACTGTGCTGAACAATATACGACGGTGAGATACCCTGCAACAAGTTTAACAAGTAATAAATAACACAAATCTTCATATAATCAACAGTCGCGCTACGTCTAATTAATGATTATTTTGGTAGAATATCGGTTTATGTAATCGATTTTTATCGATTTAACAGTCAACCAGTTAGCGACTTGAAGACTTGTCTGAAGAGTTTAACGTATCTAGTTTTTAAAGTGAGGAAAATTTATGGCTAAAATGGGGCAACACAGCCAATATACCCTATTGCACTTTGTTTACAGGGTAACCCTGGGCTTCACAGTGTGTCGCATGTGTCTTAAAGTAGATTGTTAATATAAGTTTTCCAAGTTTTCCAAGTTTGACAAGCGTAAGCGACCCGGCGCCTCGTTAGAGCTGGCCACACCTTCACACGAGGGTCGCGGGGGCTCCTCCCCCCGGCTCAATTACATTTGGGGCTCGGCAAACGACGGAACACGGTACATTAGTTTTTCGGGGTGTGTGTGTGTGTGTGTGAAGAACAGGAAATGTAAACATTAATAGCAAAAAGGAAATTCAATTAGATGCCCGAAAACGTGAAGCTAACCAAAAATTATATTCGAAGCGAGTGTCGCCACACAAAGAGGCAAGAGACATAAAATAGCCGCACATTTTGGTTACATTTTGGGTTGAGGCAAACGCTGGATACGCTTTAAGAGTCCGCTCATTAGGTAATCGGTCGTTTTTCATTTTTCTGGCACCGCTTTTTGCGTTCTATTTGCTGTTAAATTATTTGCTCGGGAATTTAAGACGTTTCAGAACAGAGCAGGACAACAGTTTCGGGCGTTCTTCGCATTACGCAAAACATATTTTCAAAATATACTCGTACACTGAACAAAAAAGTTGGCAAAGTCGTAGAAGAAAACATGCCCATTTTTATTGCATGCAAACTTCTAAAGAAAAATTCATTAGAACTTAGGTATTTTTTTTGTCTTTAGGAATTTTAAAGTTTCGCATACTTTTTTCGTTCAGTGCACGCATGTGTATGTCCCTCTATATATAGTAGCGACGGCGGCGTGCGCACAAAATCAACAAAGGGCAGACAAAGACAAACCTCAGCTCCAAGGTAAACAAAAGCCGCCAAAAGGGACACGCGAAGCGGGCGCGAGGTGAGGAAACGGGAACGGGAACAGAGCCAAGTTCGCGACTAGCTATTAATTTTTATTTGTCTTGTCATTTAAAGAATTCCAGCATGCCCATCGCCTGTTGCCAAGCGAGGCTCGAATTACCTTATAAATAGTTAGTCGGGCACTAAAAGTCGCTGACGACTTGCGGATGCTCCGATGAGATTCTCAGCTGCGGCTTACCTGCAATTAGAAGGGGCGAAACAGAAAGAGAGAAAGAGAGTTAGTGAACAATTGACTAATTGTTAGATGAGTTAACAGCTAAATGCTGGTTCCATCTTTGGAATGCGCTGTGCGGAATGTTTGCCTGAAACAACGACAGCCAATTTTGGCAAAGTTAGCAGAACAACAACAGCATACCTTAATGAGGGCGGGTACAGGGTATGAGCAGAGTCTAACGCATTAAATATATAATTACAAGAACTTAAAGCTTAAATTTTTGAATATAGCTAACATAAAACGCGTTTAATGCTTAACAAAATATCAAGTTTTTTTGGTATACCATTTTCTCTCGATTTATCCGATTTTCATTTCTTAAAAAAATGTTTAAAATTTTGTTTTATTTGTTATTTTTGAATAATTTTTATATTTGATTAAATTTATAAAAAAAAAATATTATTTTCTACTTTTACAATATTTTATATTAAAATTTTACTAAATTTATTTAACTTTAATTCTTTTTTACGTTTTGTAGCATTTTGTTTTGGTTATCTTTTTTATTATAATTA
>SCDT01002762.1:0-11520 GCA_004143765.1 Drosophila melanica
TAATGTAAATGTGTATTCAATGCTACAATCCCATTCAGCAAACGAGTCAGAGTGCAGCAGTCAGCAGTGCCCAAGTAGAAGATACTCTGTACCAAGCTGCAAGCTCTTTACTTTTCTTGCTAAAGATTATTTTTACTTAAATAACTTTGGTAGTTGACAACAATAATGTTTGTGAAAACTATGCCTTTAAAAATGTAGCTGGGGCAAAACAAACATCTCATACAAAATGAAATATTCGGTGTATCATATCCACATAAAGTCAAAATCTGATATACAAATTCGTGAGGAAGGATATTGAATTAAATAATTGAACAATTCCAAAAGTTTAAGTTTTGTCTTAATGACTAACAGTTTCATTTCTCATGAACCAGATAAGCTATCACATATGGTTTTATAATTTGTCTAAACGATGCCTTTCGTTCGGGTTATCAAACGACTTGATCGGACAAGCGTAAAAAAAAAGCTGATAAAATCAATATCTATAGATATTAAAGAACGATATTACAAAGAAACATCACAAATTAAAATAGCTATAGTTTTGATAACCAATAGAACAAATATACTTTATTCGCTTTGTGATCAATATAACGCCAACATTTTCACGCATTTCAGCTTTGATCTTGACTTGATTTACTGGTGCTTTACTTTAACAATATTTCTAAATCTCAATGTGAAAATCAATTCTTCTTCTTTGAACCGTTACGTAACCTTTTTTTATAAACAAATGTCAAAAATGTATATATTATCATGAGTAGATTGTAATGAAGACCTTGACCGAGCGTCTATACAATATATTTACTTGCGATAACAATCTGGAAAGTGGCAAAAATAAACACACTTGGCAAATAAACGAAAAACATAAAGGCCCGACTAAATAAATAAGTCAAATTTTGTTGTGTCCATGCAGTCTGAAAGTGGTATTAATTATAGTACAATACTAACAATATGTATTTACTTTTCAGATATTTTTGCTGCTCATCATCTTACTGTACTTTAGCTCATATGTAATCGTCTCGCGTTTCCGACGTCGCGACCGCGACGATCTCTACTCAAACGACGAGGACGAGGTGCTGGTCTATCGCATAAGGTAACTAATTGCGGAGCTTGTGTGGCGACAGGTGGGCAGGCGAGTCGAGTCAACAACCCTGCACCGCACCGCTAATTACCAAGTCGTCACATGCCAAGAGATCAATGATCAGCATTTAACTCTTTTTTGCAGCTATTGGCTGTGCACCTTCACGTTGGCCGTGGCCCTGGGCGCTGCCATGCTGCTGCCCGTGTCCATTGCGAGCAACGAGGTGCTGCTGCTCTATCCCAACAGCTACTATGTTAAATGGTTGAACAGCTCGCTAATACAAGGCAAGTAAAAAAAAACTATAGAAGAAAGCGAAACAAATCTGAACTCAACGCTGTGCTTTCAATTACAGGGCTGTGGAATCATGTCTTCCTCTTCTCCAATCTCTCGCTGTTCATCTTTCTGCCGTTCGTCTATCTGTTCTCCGAATCGACGGGCTTCGTCGGCCACAAAAAGGGTATCCTGGCGCGAGTCTACGAAACCTTTACAGTATTTATATTGATGGCTATCATTGTACTAGTTCTTACTGCAGTGCTAAGCGCTATGTTTGGCATCGAAAAATTGCAATTCTTTTGGTTTCTAAGTAAGTAAAAAAGATATCTAACCCAAACGGAAGCAGTTCCACTCGATCGCTTCTGAATGCATTGCTAATTTTCGCTTTTTACGCTTCACAGATTTGGGCAGTGTTCACCTGCCGTTCCTTTATTCGTGTGTCTCATTTCTGGGCGTAATGCTTATGCTGAGTAAGTACAATAAATGTTAATGTGAATGCATTATATTTTCTCGTCAATCTGACCGATGAACTTGTCTATATAGGCCAGCTGCTGTGGATTGTGCTCGCGCGCCTTGGCGATACTCTCTTCGTAGCGTTCGGTGTTATTCAGACGCTTGTAGGCAGTGGCCCTGTACAGCCAGGCGCGCAAATTAGTCTCCTGCAACTTGTCCAGCACAAACTGGCAATCGTCTACCGCACGTTTATAGTTGCGGAGCCTTCAAAGCGAAACATTTTGTTAGGAATATAGTGGAAACTTTTCCATGAGCTAACTCACCTGATGTAGCACAAGGCGCGATTGTTGTATGTAATGGCGCTATCCTTAATGCGCTCTATGGCCTTGCCGTAGTGTAGAATAGCCTTTTCGAAGTTTCCACTTCGGAACGCTTCGTTTCCCTGACTGAGGATTTAACAGTTAACCAACATCAGCATAGACTTCAATATGATTTAAATACTTGCCTGCGCTGCAGCTCCGCCTCGTATTCACGTTTGGCACGTGCCTGGGCACGCTCGTTGGCATCCCTTTCGACCTCCTTCATAAAGCCCAGCTGGTCCGTGGCCTGCGGCTTGGTCGGTTCCTCGCGCTTATTGATTACAGTGCGATTCTCGCGCACTTTCAAGCGCACTTTATCCACGTCGAGATTTTCAAAGTCCTCAGCGGTTTTCGCTTTTGGCTCTTGTGTATCATCTGCTTCGGGTTCACCTTTAAGGATTTGGTCGATCTTCTGTAGAGTCGACTCGAAATCGGCAAAATCGTCATGTGGCTGCTCGTCCATTCCGTGGCCGTGGAATAGAATAGTTGTAAAGGAAATAAAATAGTTCGATTAGACTAGCGTTCGCCGCCTATAATTTGAGTCTATTTGTTTGGCAGCCTTGGCAACCAACTAACAAATTGCCTGCTTGTTTTTCTGTTTACTTCGACTCACAGTTTGTACGCCGTATGGATTTGTGCGACTGTTTGGCGTTGTCAACCAGGTGCTGGTGCGGCCCATGCTGCTGCGTGACGTGAACGAGGAGTTCAGCGCCTTTTACATGGAGGAGGCTAGCGTCAAGCGCAAGCTGGCCCACATTGAACTGCACAATGTGAGCATTTTGGACACAACAAACAACAACAGTCGACTAGCCAACGGCAGCGGACGACCACGCGGCTATCAGTCGCATCCGTTGCAGCATTCGCTGGCGCATTTGTATCAGCGCAAAGCGTATCCCGGCAACGTGGACGAGCAGCAGCAGCTGCTCAATGAGAGACTGACAGAACTGTACAGTGAGCGCAAGGAGCTGGACAAGCTGCGCAAGTCGAGCACATTTCAGCGCACCTTCGTCTATCCGCTCGCCATGCTCCTCTTGCTGTTCTGCACAGCCGTCACTACACTGCTGGTCGTGCAGAACACGCTGGAGCTGCTAATAGGCATCAAGGCACTGCCGCTGAGCACGCGGGTAAGTCGAATATCATATGTTTTGTTTTCACATTTATAAATATATATTGTATTTTTAGCAATTTACGCTGGGCATTTCATCGCTATCGAAACTGGGGCCGGTTGGCGCCGGCATGGAGGTCTGTCTCATCTTCTATCTGGGCGCCACCTCAGTGGTGGGCTTCTACAGCATGCCCTTTATGAGCAATGTGCGACCAAAGCGACGACAGACTTCGCTGCCACAGCTCATGTTGAACTGTGGCTTTATGCTGGTGTTGTCCTCGGCACTACCGCTGTTAAGCAGGATCATAGGTAACACAAGCGATCTGACACTGCTGCAGCTTCAGCTTATCCGCTTTTTACTATACTTTTTTTAGGCATTACCAACTTCGATCTGCTGGGTGACTTTGGCGCCATCGAGTGGCTTGGCAATTTTCAGATTGTCCTGCTGTATAATCTCGTATTTGGCACAACGACGGCGCTGTGCCTGGCCAAGAAGTTTACGGCTACGGTGCGGCGCGAGCTGCGTGCACGGTTAGTGGAGAACTATGTGCTCTTTACTAACTACATGAGCTTCATCAACTGATATTTAAGACAGCGACGCGACAAAGCCGTGCCCCATGAGCGGCAGCGTTACGCTGACCAGCTGCTCAGGCGCCTTGTCGAGTCGCCCCTAGAAAGTCTAACTAGTTTATATGCCAAGTACTACGATCTTAGTCGTACAAGTAGTCGCAATACCACCGCTAGTCGCCAGGCAAACAAGATGGACTGTTAAGAAAGGAACGGGGAGGTGCAGCTTCCAGCATGAATATAATACACATTATACAGAACTGAAATTGATATTTAAATGTTGCGCTGTTTATTGTTGTGCTTAATTGTTGTAGTTAATAGTGCCCATTAGTGTACGGACAGCATTTAAAATTCATCTCCCGTTTGTGCGCAAAAGCACAATTACATAAGTGGAAAATCTGCAGTCACGTTCTATAGTTATTAATTGTAAACCTCCTTCAAAATTGTTTAGTATACAAACGACATTTCGGGTGCAACATAAACTGCAGTCAACAGATTAGGTATATTAGGCAATATCTTAGATGTTTTTCAAATTTCAATAGTCTGAGTCTATCTACAGTCACGGTCGATTTGTTAGTGTCGATATTTATTTCATACATATTTATATATAACGTACTTTTACTAATTTAAAGAAATAATTTTAAATCATGCGTCTCATTGTCATTCTTAATTATATATGAATAATTTATTTCAATCAATTCACATGTATTTCAACAATAATGTTCCTTAAGCAGCGCACACGCTAATGCGCTTCTCATCATTTTAATTGCATACTAAAACAAAATATAACTTACTTATTTGCATCTAAAAATTGTGTGATAAAATATAAACAAAACGTTTAAAATAAATCTAAAACAGCTTCTATCATTTTGCACCCGCAGCTTTTTGCCAATATTGGTTGCTCTTAAGTGGAGGATTTATCTTTAGTTTCTTTTATTTACAGCTTGACGGCGCTTTTCTTGCTGGCCTAACGCGCGTCCAAAGAATGGATTTGAGACTGTTTTAAACTATTAAATTGCTGTGATTTTAAAATAAAAATATTTATATTAAATCTGTATTCGTCTTGGAATTTTATAATTGACTAATTATTCTGTATTATTATTATTGAGGCAATGTTTGGGACACAGTTTTTGATTTCCCCAATATACTTTTAAATCTATTAGAAATAATGGTAAGAAAATGTTCCACCGTTCTGATTTCAGCAGAAGAGTTTAATTTACAATGCATATTTTTGTCTTCTATCCCGATAAATACAAGACATTACATAGCGTAGACTGAAACTCAAACAAAAATCGAATTTTTTAAAACAATTATTGAATATCTCCCGATTTACATTTTGAAATCATTCACAGGGACACATTGTAATAGAATATAACAAATATACGTTTAAGTAGTTATTGGATATTTTTCTTTGTCATTTAAACTGCAATAAGGGTGACCATTGGATAGATATTTAATAAGTCAGATTGGCATGCCCGCAAAATGTTGATCTGCTATCGATATATCGCAAGCCGGCTACATTAAAATGCGATAGTATGCTTTCGATATATGTTAATACCTTGAACATCGCTAATTTTTATGGTGGCGTCGTGATAAAATTAGAATTTTTATTATAAATTTTACTTAAAGAATCTACAAAATATGTTAAGCCGCAAGCGTCGAGCGAGCTCCATCTCAAGTCGGCAAGACGAAGATCCTCTGCTGCTCGATGACTCGACGCCGGAACAGTCGCCAGTACAGCAGACACAATCGGCGCGTAAAAAGCGGCGCTTGGATCCAATGGAGCTGTGCCAACAGCTGTACGACTCCATACGCAATATTAAAAAGGAAGATGGATCAATGTTGTGCGACACATTTATAAGAGCTCCTAAACGCCGTCAGGAGCCTTCTTATTATGACGTGGTGGTAAACCCCATTGATTTACTGAAAGTGCAGCAAAAGCTAAAAACCGACTCCTATGACGATCTGTACGACATGATGAACGACCTAGAGTTGTTGATAAGCAACGCAAAGGCCTTTTATAAGCCGGACTCAACTGAGTTTCAGGACGCTATTGCTCTCTGGCAGCATATACAAGCGCAACGTCAGCGGATCCTGGAAGCCAATGGTTACGCGGAGGAGGAACCACGTGTTAAGCGTGCGCCGCGCAATGTGCGTCGTATGACGGGAAGCACTGAGCCAGGTGCTGGAGATCTGGATGACGATTGCAATCAGTATGAAGAACTTTTTGCATCCATCATGACGGCCACGGATCCAATTGGCGACAGAGCGATGCATCGTATGTTCCAGCTGCTGCCGTCCAAGAAGGTTTATCCTGACTACTATGATGTCATCGAGCATCCCATTGACTTGCGGTTGATTGCCACCAAGATACAAACGAATGCCTACTCATCGCTGGCCGAAATGGAGCGTGATCTTCTACAGATGACCAAAAATGCGTGTCTCTTCAATGAGCCCGGATCACAGATCTACAAGGATGCCAAAACGTTAAAGCGCATTTTTACACAGCGACGCTTAGAATTGGAGGCGGGCAAAGGCAAACCTGCCCGGCGCGTAAAGAATTTGTCCAGTGCGGCTATAGCAGGTATGTTGAGTTTTGGACGTTCACATCAAAATGAGGATTTATTCAAAATAATATACATAATCTAACTTTTAGCGCTCAAAGAGGAAGTTGAAGAGGCAAGCAAGAAGGGCGAGGGACCAATGTGGGCGTTATTTGATCATTTGTATAATGCGCCTGGCACTTCCGAGCATCCAGGTGTCACTGGTCCCCCGCTCGGCAACTCTTTGTGGAAGCTGCCAGTGCGTCGCTTTCATCCTGAATATTTTGAGCAAATCAAACGTCCCATTTCGATGAGCCAAATTAACACCAAGCTGAAAAAGGGCGATTACGCAAACATAAGTGATCTGACTGGTGATCTCTATTTGATGCTGGACAATGCCAAAAAGGCGTTTCCACCCACGCATCGCACGCACAAGGATGCGCTTAAAATGCTGAAGCTCATGAATGCAAAGCTGGTAGAGGAGTCTCTTGAGGAGACCAGCGATATGGATGAGGACGATACAGACGAAACTTTTACGGCCAGCGTGCAGCCAGAAAAGCGGAAGCCAGGTCGGCCACGAGTCAACTCCTGCTCTGGCGCAGCGCACATGTCCAACAACTCGAATTCGCCGAAAACGAATCGCATTGCCATCAATGCGGCCATCAAGAAGAAAATTCTCTCAATACAAAAAAATCTGGTCGACTATACGGTGGGCAACCGTAGACCCATTGAAATGTTTATGGAAAAGCCTCCGCGCAAGGTGTATCCGGACTACTACGACATCATACAGAATCCCATTGACATGAACACCATTGAGCACAATATACGAACCGATCGCTATGCAACCGTGGAGGATGTCGTTGCCGACTATCGACTCATGTTTTCCAATTGTCGACAATACAACGAGGAGGGCTCTAATATTTACGAAGACGCAAATGCGCTGGAACGCGCCCTGAACGAGAAGCTCAAAGAATTTCCCGGTCTGGTCGAGGTCAAGAGACCTCTGCAAAAGTACAACAAGATGGGACGCAAGCCAAAGGCAGCACTGCTAGCTGACCGTGATCGCCTCTGGCAGTTCTATGAGACGCTGCGAGACTATCAAGAGCCGAAGGGCAAGCGGCAGCTGTCGCTGATTTTCACCAAATTGCCGTCAAAGAGCGACTATCCAGAATATTATGACATAATCAAGGATCCAATGGATATGGAGCGCATTGCCCAGAAACTCAAGCAAGCCGCTTACGAGAGCGTGGACGAATTAGCCGCCGATTTTTTGCTTATGCTTGAGAACGCGTGCAAATATAATGAGCCCGACTCGCAGATCTACAAGGACGCCTTGGTGCTGCAGCAGTTGACGCTGCAGCTGAAGCAACAGCTACGCACCGAACGTGATGCCCTGCCCGATGTGCCGTTGGCCGTCCAGGAGCTGTTCTTGACACTCTTCACCTCGGTCTACAATCATCAGGATGAAGAGGGACGCTGTTATTCAGACTCATTGGCTGAGCTGCCAGAGTACGACCAGATAGGTGAGGGCCCCAAAGTACGCGGCATCTCTCTGGATCTGGTCAAGCGGCGTTTGGATAAGGGCGCCTATAAGCGTCTGGATGTCTACCAGGAGGACATATTTTACTGCATGGAACGGGCGCGCAAATTATCACGCACCGACTCGGACATTTTTCAGGACTCCATTGAACTGCAAACGTATTTCATACGAAAGCGGGATGAGTTGTGCAAGGACACATTGAGTTCGCCAGCGCTGAGCTACACGCTAGACCAGTTGCTAGCCGAAGTGGAGGTCATGCGGCTGCAGAAGGTGGCCCAAGAGGAACAGGACCAGGAGCAGGAAAAGGATGACTTCAATGCGACCGCCAAGGGCGAAAGCATGACTATCAATCAGCAGGTGTATTCGCCTGGCGACTATGTGTACGTGCAGATGCCCGAGAACAAGATACCCAGCATTGCGTGCATCGAACGGCTGTGGACAACGCCGAGCAATGAGAAGCTCATGCAGGCCTCGATCTTTCTGCGTCCGCATGAGACCTACCATGTCACGACACGTAAGTTTCTCGAAAAAGAGGTATTCAAGAGCAGCATCTCGCAAACCATTTCCATGGACAAGGTATTGGGCACGTGCTATGTCATGCATATTAGAGACTATATCAAACTACGGCCGGATGGGGTGCCCGAAAAAGATGTGTTTGTCTGTGAATCTCGCTACAATCTGCAAGGAAGATGCTTTAAGAAGCTAAAACATTGGACAACATCGCGCGAGAGCAACACCGGCTCAGTCAGATTTGTACCACGCGAGTCGCCATTGGAACTGAAGCGCGTGATGTCCGTCTTCAAGGAGCGCATCGAGAAGCACAAAGGTGAACTGGAGGAGCTTAAGCTGCAGGAAGCACTCGTTGAAAAGGAAAAACCCAATGTTATCTGCGACGCGCCCCCCAATTCCGAGGACAGCAGCGTCTACTATCAGCAGTATAACACCATTTGCAGCGGAGTCATCAAGACCGGCGATTTCGTGTATGTGGCCACCCAAAGCGGCAAGCAATCCGTTGCCCAAGTCCAGCAAATCTGGGAGATAAATGGCAAATCGTATTTCAAGGGACCGTGGCTGCTGGCGCCCAGCGAGACTACGCCGGCTTTGGGCAAGCAATTCTATCGGCAAGAACTCCTACTTAGCACCGTGGAGGATATAAGTCCTGTCATTGGCATTGTGGGCCGCTGCGCAGTGCTGGAGTACGCCGAATTTATTAGCTCTCGACCAACGGAAATCGCTGAAAGCGATGTGTATATATGCGAGTCCGTTTACGACGAGCTCAAAAAGGCATTGCGCAATCTGGTTATCGGCAATCTTCGCAAGTTCCAACACAGCGCTGAGGTTACCGAGGATGAGATATTTTATTTCAAAACGCCCATAAAGCCGGCCAAGGATGTGAAGAACGAATTGAATGAGTTGGCCATACTCGAGGATTCGATGGATGGTGACACACCATCGCTGAGCTCGGATATAGTCGCCATATCGTCACCAGCTCCGTCCGTCAACTCGACTCCGCTTACCTCAAAGGCAAAAACCAAAACGACCAAGAAGAGCCTCACCGGTTACATTCTCTACTCCAGTGATGTGCGCAAAGGTAAGTTCAGACTAAAACCGTAAAGAGGGATTTTAAAACGAAATTGATTTTCATTCCAGGTATAAGCCAGAGTAATCCAGATGCCACATTTGGCGATATATCCCGATTGGTGGGCAATGAGTGGAAGAGCCTGCCCTCCAATGTCAAACAAAGCTGGGAGGATCGCGCCAACAAGCTGAACGAAGAAGCCGCCTTGCGTCGCGAGAATGACGATGTTCAAAATTGCGGAAGTCCATTGCCACAAGGCGCTACTGGCGGACAGGACACAGGTCCGGCGCTCATTTTTGAGTGCATGTGGGACAAGTGTGACTTTCAGTTCGAGGAAATGGCCGACTGCAGCGAACATTGCCTGGCCGATGCCACCGGACACATACAGCGCCATCCACAGGCGGGCGTCGAAATGGAGTACGTGTGTCTGTGGCGCAACTGTCCACGCATACGCAAGTCCATCCAGGCGTTCCCCAATGTACTGCGCCTCATTAAACATGTGCGCGAAGTGCATCTGAGCAAATGTGGCAAGCCAATAGGCAACACGGAGCGTAGCAAAAACTTTGTGCCGCGCAAGCAAAAGCTAGTATCGCATTTAGCGGCCAATGTACCAGTTCCATCCAGCAATGCCTTGTCACCACGAGCTCTGCCCAATTCAGAAGCAGCGCAGCACCAGCACCAGCAACTGCAGCTTCAACAACAACAACAGCAGCAGCAGCAACAACAGCAGCTTCAGACCATTGTAACCGGACCGCCGCCAGAGCCAATGTTTGTGACTGTGCCGCCCCGTGCCAACCGCGTCATCCACTCCGAGGCATATATTAAGTACATTGAAAGCCTGCAAACAGGCAGCCATCTAAGTGTCAGTGCCTGCAACAACAACTGGCGTCGATCCCTTAATCACGTGCAACCTAACCAGGTGGGCAAGACGCAGTTGCCTGAGCACTGGCTGGGACCCAATCTCCGTGATCAGGAAAACGTTGTGCAGGCACTGTGCCATTTGCGCAACTTCATGTTGGACGATGTGCTGGAAATAAAGCGCAGCTGCAACTAACTTTCTTACAAGTTCAAATCTCAACCGTATAAGCTTTGTCATAAAACAAAGAGTAAAATTTTAAAATCACACACTTGTATGTAATAACATATATGTATATTAGATTATTTGTAATTGTACCTTTAAATGTCATTTGCATGTTGCAACGAAGGTATATCAATATTATCAATATTCCCATTTAAAATAAGCATAAAGCAACGCGTAATAAAGATCTTGTCCCCTTCAACAAAATTTGACTTTAGCAAATATATGCTATGTTTATTACACCCAATCAGGGAGTAATTTCTCATACAACACTAAGACCTTGACTAAAAAGGCATATATATTATTAGTCAGTATCATTTAAGTTTTTTTAAATTAAGATCAAATTATTTTTTTATTTTTATAGAATTATCGTTTTAATAGCTGGAGTGGAATGTGTCCCCCATGTGTCGGAGTGAGCATGAAGTAGCACATGCGCTAATTTCAGTATAAAAGACAACAATTAATTTGACAAATTTTTTAGGAAAAAATTTGACATGTAAAGCTCTCGAACCCATAGGTCTCATATTTGAAACACCCATAAATTCAAAACTGAACCGATTTTCATGGTTGATGGCATTCTGATCATGATTTTTCATAAATATCGATTCTACATTCAAAACACATGCAGATTTGGAAAAAAAATTTTTTTGGATTTTTTTGGAAAAAAGCATGTACTCCCCCCTTATTCATTTTGAAAATAATTTTTTTTCAAATTTTTTTTTGCGAGTTTGCATTTTTAGTTAATTTTGGTGGCCAAAAATAGTATGTAAAACAATATTTAACCTGATTCTGAGGGGGTCAAATTTTTTGTCAAAAATCATGTCCAAATTGAAAAAAATTTTGACATGAAAAGCTATTGACCCATAGGTACCATATTTGAAAAACCCATAAATTTGTCAAAACTGAACCGATTTTCATGGTTGATGGCATTCTGATCATGATTTTTCA
>SCDT01002763.1:11570-23089 GCA_004143765.1 Drosophila melanica
GGTTCCAGGTCCAAAAGGGTTACAGCTCATTATTTTTGCCGGGCTTCTTAGTTTTCGCCCTCCTTTTTTTTTTTTGTTGTGCTGTGCTCCTCTATACGAACACTTGCAGCCCGGGGACCTGCAATTGCTTTGATTGCCCACAACACGCCGCCAAGAACTGGACAGCAGCAGCAGCAAAAAACGGTGGGCGTACTTCTGGCAGAGGGGAAGGGGTTTTAAGGGGCCTGGGTAACACCAGTGGCGGCATCTATTGGCAGGTAGCCAGAGGGGGTGTCACACAAATGAAGTTGTAAATGTAGTTATAAATAAAACACTTAAAGTTGATAATTTTTGGGACATTATTACCAACACCTAATAAACAAAAATTAATATATTGTATTCGAATAAACTTTTCGCACACAATATAAATTTCAGTAATTTATATACCATAATCTCTGAAATAGGGATATTAGAACTGAAACTGATAGATAAGAAAGAGAAAATTCAGCTTTGTAAAATTTATAAGTTGCAATTTCGCTTAAACTATTACATGTAAATATATCGAAAAAGTTAGTTTGTCTATAATAATATGTTGCATAATACATTAATCTCCTTTTGCGGCGCACTTTATGAATTTTGAATTGATTGTAATTTATTGAAAGTGATTTCGTGTCATTGTATTGCATTATTAACGTAATCAATTCTTATGGAATCGGATCACAAATTACTAATCCTGAGGTAAATAATTTGTTCATCTCATTAAATTTATGTTTTCATTTTCTAAGTAAAAGATTTCAATATAAGTATTACAGTACGCAAATTTAATATTTTTATTTCCAGTCTTGTTAAAAGCTCAATAAATTACTTTTCGAGTAATGTTTTTGCAACCCACTGTTAAATGCTGTTATATTTATTGCCAAGCTAGCTTCTGTTTTTGCGAATTATTTGCTTAAGGTGCCCCCCGTTTGCTGCTGCGCCACTGACTCGCTATCAACCACTTTTGCCCATGTTTGGTCAGACTTTTTGCGCCTCTCGGCTGTCCAAGCCATTGCCCGTTTAGTTGCTTGTTCAGTCTTCAGTCTCCGTCTCCGTCTCCGTCTTAGTCTTTGTCTTTCTTGTTGCCTCTGTCTATGCTGTCTTTGTCGTCGTTTGCTGTTCGCCTTCGCCTTGGCATCTGAAAAATGTCGCTGGTTAACTTGCTTTAAGTATAGTTTGCTTTGGCTTTGATTGTCCACTTGGCGGACAGCCGCCCACAGGGGTTATTGCGGCAGCGCCTCCTGCTGACCACAAGATGATGATGACAATTATTGCTACTGCTTGCAACCTGCCCTATGCCTGCTGTCCTCTCCTGTCCTGTCCTGCCACCCCTCTCTTCGCCCAGCCAGCTGTGCATTTTGTTGCAGCTTCTTGTCGTATTGTTATCGGGCGGCTTTTACTCGCGTCTGGAGTCACTTTTCTTCTTCTTCATCTTCTGGCTGTCTGTCTGAGGCTTTTTATGAGTTTTCATTTGCTCGAGACGACGATGACAGGCAACCGCAGACCAACTGCCACTTACACATTGCCACCACCAAGAGCCACCACATCAGCACCACCACCACCACCACCACCAGTGCAACAACTATTATTATTCTTATTACTATTATTCTTATTATTATTTTAAGCAACGTGCAACAATGGCGCGACAATTATTCTGTGGACTCTGGACTGGGCGAATGACTTTGTGGTTAGTTGTCGCCCGTCTTCCGTCGCCTTTTCCTATATACCCTGTCTGCGTTCCATTTCGTTTTCGCCAGCAAATGCGGCTCATCAACTCGGCGAAACGTGACAAGCAATTAATTAAAAAATTAAAGCTAAAAGAGCTAGATGGTGAATTGTGGGGAGTGGTTAGGGGGTTGAGGGGGGGGAACATTTGATTGACAAGCCCGGTAATGAAAATGCCGGCAACTCGTTTACAGTTTTGGCCCCCTAAAACAGATAGCCGAGCTCACAATCCTAATGCCAATGTTCATGTCCATTGGTGCTTTATGGCCAACAAGTAGACGACTACTGGCCACAAAATTTGTGTGGCCATAAAACTAGCATTGCCAATGATAATAATTGGCCAATGATGCACATGGGAAAAGGCCAAACGGCCAATTGGCCAGTTGCTGCTGTTGTCGTTGTTGTTGTTGCTATTGTTGTTGTTGTTGCCATTAGGCGGCTATTAGGCCATAACCGTATATATGCGAGACGCTCATCTATCGATCATAAAAACCCAGCAGCTGCTGCCACATGACAGATGACATTTCGAGTGCTCGACTGGACATTGTCGTGGCTGTAACTAATTTTTGCGGATAGATAAAAACAAAACATGGTCAACAGCGCGTTTAAGCTGCTTGGCCAAAACGCACTTACAATACAGATTTATTTACTACCGTGGCAGTTCTGAGCAGCTCATTACCGCAGCAACAGCAGCAACAGCAGCAGCAGCAGCAAGTGATGTAAGCATATGCAGCAAGATGTAAGTTGTAAGATGCCAAAAAGGTGACCAAGAAGAAACCAAGAAAAACAAAACTCCAGACAATGCTAGACCAAAAACAAATTCCAATGTAATGCGACAAGAGACAAGAGACGGCGGCGGGGAGGGGTGAGGCAAACATGTTTGGGCATATACAAGCAAGTGGCCAAGTGGCAGAAATGAGGGGGAGACAGGACGTGAGGCTGGATCTGGCTAAGTGAGCTTTGAGCCACGGCACGAGTGTAACAAACAGCCATAATGGATGCATATACATGGCAACAACAACAACAACAACAGCAACGTTGACAACATGGCTCAAATGTCAGGCAATGGTCAACGGCTGTTCACAGTGCAGTTGTTGTTGTTGTTGCTGTTGTTGCTGCTGTTTCTCCTTCATCTATTGTTGCCTTGGCTATTGGGCTTTACCATAAATGTGTGTGTGTGTGTGTGTGTGCGTTTGTATCTGTGTTTGCCTCGACGTTGTCGCTGCTCGTATTTAACATGTGTGCCCAACTCTCCGTCCATGTCCGCTCGTCTCTCGTCCCAGTCACACAGCTGGGAATCCGGCTAGCTTCGTTTCCGGCTGCCAAACGTTACATTTTTGGCCAAATTTTGGATTGCAGCAAGGGAGCGAGGGCGGACAGTAGACTCACTGCTACTGCTGCTGCTGCTTGCTGCTGCTGCCTGCTGCTGATGTTGCAAGAAATGTGCATTTGCAGCTTGCCAGGTAGGACAATAAGTTGCCATACAAGGGCATCTGGACATGGGATTGACGAAATTTGCATGATTGGCTAAGAGAGGCATGCAGCAGCAGCAAACAAAAAATAAAAACTGCATGTCCTGGGTCATAAGTCATCGTCTGCATTCAGGATTGGATGGCAGACGTATGAATAGATTACACAGTTGGGATATTGTTATTATTGCTGACATGCGAGCTGCGAGATGTTCGCTTCGACAATTAAATAGTGTGGGAAACAGCTAACATAAATATTTAATTAGATTCAATATTAGA
Organism: Drosophila melanica; assembly: GCA_004143765.1. Taxonomy (NCBI): domain Eukaryota; kingdom Metazoa; phylum Arthropoda; class Insecta; order Diptera; family Drosophilidae; genus Drosophila; species Drosophila melanica. The sequence continues at coordinate 15,059 of SCDT01002763.1, forward strand.
GTTGGGTTTCCACAGCGATAAGCATTTTGACACTCAAATTTTGTATGAAATGCCATTTAAATAAAAAAGTTGCTTTAACAATTGTAAATTGTTGACTTTGAGAACTGATGAAACGGTTGACAAATTAAGATTATCAATCATCAAGTATTTTGTAAAACTACTTTCATTAGTTTATATGCTTTGTATAACACTTTGATAACTTTATATCTTTATATCATAATATCAATGCAGAAGTCAGTATTATTTGTAGAACATTTAAACATTCGAATGTATGACTATTTTTTTTAATAAACCGCAAAGAACTTCCAATCAAAAGTCAATCAAAAAGTCGCGCAATCAGTGTGCGTATAACAGTTACAAATATCTCATATACTGGATCACTTCCATCACAAGTGTCAGAAGTCTCTTTTGAATGCAACATCGAACTGCACTTGAAAAACGCAGCGTCAAAATGTCGCTCAAAAAATTGAGACACGAGATTGCCCCAAGCAGCAGCAAATTTCCGCGGCAACAGCGGCGGCGGCGGCGGCAGCGGCGGCGGCAGCGATGAAAAACTGCACACAAGCCGGCAGAGACGCAGCGGCAGCGACTGATGGACAAGTGCAGATACTGCGTCTAGAATACGAGCAGACCTGGGCCAATTCGGCTGTGGGGCTGGGCAGGGGCGGTGCGCAGCGGTGGAAGGGTAGAAAAATCCAAGAGACAAGCCACAGCCAAGAGGAAGGCTTGGCCAATTTTTCGCACCAAAAGGAAAAGCGAACGCGGCGCGGCGCAATTTTGTTTTTCATTTTGTTTTTTGTTTATTTTTTTGCGGCGCGCTGCGTGAGTTGTACAACAATTTGTTATCTGCGCATTTGTATCTAAACGTTGCATTTAACGGTACACACAGACACAACAACAACACGCACTGGAGTCTGTGCCGTTGCTGTTGTTGTTATGCAAGTGTTGCCAAAACATATTGAAGTCAACACTTTGCCAAAAAGTTTTTGGCATTTTATAAATTTACAGCTCTGCATCTGCGCCTGCAATGGCAGAAAAAAAAGTGCAAATAAAAAATATATAAAAACTGTATCTCAATTTAAAATCAGCAACAAGCTGAGTTACCGAAACTTATGACAAGTTTTGGGTAGGATGCATCTGCATACATATATGCACGCACACAAATCTATGTATGTATATTGGCGCTCGATCTGGTTTGCAGAGACGGTTCCTGTCCCAGCGTAACTTGTACGACACGCACAAACAAGTTGCCACCAGATGGGCTTGTATGTGAGTGAGGAAAAAAGGGTTACACACCTTTGCAGCTGCCCTGTATGGGCAACGGGGGCATTCATTAAAAATGATTTATGTGCGTTGTCAATTTTGAAAATTATTTATAAGTTTTTATAGTTTATATGTGCTGCTTTATTAATGTTAATTTATGTATGCTTAACTAGCCACACTCGGTATCTGTGTATCTATGTATCTATGTGTCTAGCAGATAGTTTCACACAACCGCCGCACACACACAGCGCTCCAAGTTGATTTACAGCAGCTGTTTCGCCAGCTCCTACTCCAATATAGACACGGCTTAATTGGCCCCGCCTCGAATTGCCACACTCATGAGCGAGTTGTCCGCCAGAGTCTCGATTTGCAGTAATATGAAACGCACTTTCAAAATGCAAAAATTATGATTTATTGGAAGCGTAATGGGCCACATTGTGCGGCTTTGTGGTTTAGCGCAAAGTAAGTATACTTTTCGATTGGCCACACTTTGCCACGGTCTACAAAATTTGTTTATGTCGGTATTAACTAGTATTTTTAGTAGTTTTTTTTTGGTTTTTGTGCTACAATTCTCAGTACTCGTTTAATGATGCCTATAAGCCTCAAATGAGTTGTTAACCTGCTCACATTTGTCTAGACCATAACGCAAGTCAACACAATTCGGTAGTCTGTAACTTCTACACTTTACTTAAAAGCTCTGCCGACCGCTAACCTCAATTTGTAACAACCTAACCTCACTTTAATGAAACGTACGAGTTATAAACTCAACGTTGTTTGCTTCTGATGTTGCTCAGATAAGCAACTTAAAATAAAAGCACATTTCAAAATTCTTAATGGCCAGGTGACAATCCAAATGTCTAATGGCAGTCGGTTCGCTATAGTTTCCAGATACAGATACGACTCGAAAATATGCCATTTTATTTATCTGTATGTAAATTTATGACACTCAAAGTCGACTCGAATAGTTGACTGGCAATAATTATGACTTCTTGGTGTGGCACACAAGTATTTCTTTCAATTTTTCATAATACCTATTTTTCTGTTTCTGTCTGTGTGTGTGTGTGTGTGTGTTTTTTTCCTTTTTTTTTTTTTTGGTATATTTTGCACAAGTCATGGCGATGTGTATTGACGCACCCGAGCCGAGAAGGCACTTGACAGGCATTTTCGAGTGGCATTTGGAGAAACCAGTCTCAAGTGCTACAGAATGATCTGAAGTGGGAAGCTGCGGTTAGAGAGCTTCAAAAATGGAAAAAAAAAAATTGTGCGTAGAACATCCAGACCGTTGCCATTTGAAGCGCCGTGCTTCACATGTTAAGAAGCTGGTGGTGATGAGGGAACAGTTCGACTCGATTCTCAACTCGAGCCGTATTCAGGGCAAAATGTGTGGCAAAAGAAAATATTTACACTGCTCTGATTTTGGTTGCTGCCACAAGATTCAACCGGTTTCCATTAACAATGCCTCGTTAGGGGCTCCACCGACCGACACAGTCGAGAGATGGCGCGGAAGGCGTTTTCTTAAATAACCGTAATTAAATACATTTATATTGGACTGGGGTACAATAAACAAAAAGGTACGCTGAAAACGCTACTATTAAATACACTTGCCAAAATGTTTATAAGCCAACACAATTGTAATCTTTTATTCAAATCACTCAAAAACAAAGTTCAGTTTTGGTTGGCGACAAACATAAAAACAGTTTCTAGAACTGAATTAATTTAATCGAACGAATACGATCTTACCAAAGAAGTGGCAGAATTCATTACAAAAGTTAAGTACCTTTGTAGAGTAGTGGAAATATATGTTTATGATAAGCAGACATACGCCTTCCCGGCGGGCAAACAATAAAATAAAATAAATTCATTATATGGCATAATTACGGAGCACATGCTGCCAACAAAGTGCCAGGCAACTGGCAAGACTGCAATTCGCAACACGGATTGTTAAGCGCTTTCCATTTTCTGCATATGGGATTTTATACAATTTCCATAAGCTGGCAAAGTTGTTTGATTAATCAGCGGTGGCAGCCATAGAATTAATTGCCACTATTTACAATCAGTTCAAGAGTTTCAACTCAGCACGAGCGACTCTGTGTGTGTATGTGTGCGCGTGTGTGTGTGTGTGCGTGTGTATGGTTTAAGTGGCTCAAAGTGCATATTGATGTTAAATTGATGGCCGATGAGCTGGCAATTACATGCGGATATATGCATATATATATATAAAGCAATAATGCGGCTTAATTGTTGCAAATTAGCTGAGGTCAACAAACACAGTTTTATAACTAAGTTTGTAGCTAACTAAAAAAAAATGATTTTTGCTCCAACTTGGATAGTAATACCTGATCAAACTTACACACTTGTTTACAAAAGCGCAATCTGTTTACATACCTGCAATGATAGATAAAAGAATATAATTAAATTAGTTATCAGATCATTTAAAAAAATAATCTTCTACATATTTAACTCAATTAAATTTAGATTTTTATGCAGGTTGGTTCTGTGATTCCTAATATATTTTTTATCTTCTCTATTCATTTCATTTTAATAATCATAATCAGTTTCAGACTATCATCATTATTTAGAGCCACTGCCACTTTTTAATCCTAACTTAACCCCATGACCTGCTAATAACCGCACAACTGCTCTCAACTCATCATTATTTCCCTACCTTACTCGACTAAGTTTTCTCTTTGTCGCACGTGGAAGCCCCACATATACATACACATATATAATTTCCCAGAGTGTTTTACAAAATTTTTGCCGCAACTTTGCGGAACCGCCCGGACTTAAGTCAAAGTAACTCATAGAGCTGAGTACTTTGGGTGTTCGTTTACATGTTTTTGTTTTTCTACTCTGCATTCTAAGTGCCCTATTCTGTACACAAACTATTCCCGACCCCGCTCCATGAAAAGTGTGAAAAACATAAAAAGGCCGCGCTTCAAAAATAAGAAAAAAAACTTTTTTGTTGTTTTTGTTAAAAAAAAAAAAAAACAAAAAACAGAAAGAAAAAGAAAAACCTCTTTTACATGACACGACACAATTTGCAAGCTCAGTTGTTCGTTGTTGTTGTTTGCTGTTGTTGTTGTTGTTGTCGCTTCGACATGTTTGTCTGTGGCTTGGCTAAGTTCCCGACACTGTCTGCGCCTCCAACTCGAACTCGGAGCCCCGTCTCCGACTCCGAATGTAGTACCCGATGCCGACCTGGGTCCGACTGGGGACCAGGTATACTCTAGACAAAGTCTTTGTCGCTTTGGGCCACTTTGTTTACGCGTGTGAAAAGATTTTGCGCTCTTAGTTGCCGAAACTTTGCATCACATAAAATGTTTAAGTTTTATGTTTTGCGAGACGAGAAATAGGAGAGAGAGAGAGAGAGCTACACAGAGAAGTCTGCACTTAAATTGTTGCAAATTTACTGAGATGCTGATGCCGCATCAAGAAAGTGTCGTGATGAAATTGGGGATTGACCATAAAGTTTTAAAGGCGACACATTCCCAAGATAATTAAAAGCCAATCAAATAAGTGAAATTTAAGCCGAGGAAATAAATCTTTCTCTCTCTCTGACACATATATACATATATATTGCAGCAGTTTAATAAATCAGAAATAACAATCGTTTTTATTTACCAACGAAATTTAAATCAATTGACATTTTGAACTTTCGCATTAATTATGCAAATTTGTTTAATAAATGCCAATGTTGTCTTTATTAAAAGCCAAACGCAAACAAACTCAAATAAATGAACAAATATTTTGCATATTATTAAACAAATAAGAGAGGAAATAAGAACAACAACAACAACAACAACAACAAAATCAATAACAAATAAACAAATGAGGGCCAAGAGCGGCTTCAATTGATATTTTGTGTGAAACTTTGAGGTACCGCTAGATAAACGCGTTTAATTGCCGGTTGATTATTAACATATCGGCAAACTTCAATTAATTGGCAATCAATCATTTTTAATGAAACAAGCGACGATGCCAATGCCAAAGCGAACTACGAAGAACTGGCGACATTATCGACAGCCTTCGATCTAGACAACACCGCAAGGAAAATGCTAAAGGCAAACGAGAAAAATACGAGTAAAGAAAATAAAGAAATATCGCTGATTGTGAAGAAAAACGTGCCACGACCAACTTGGCCAGGCGATTGACAAGCGGTTTTTGGCCAGGTACCCCGGCCTGGGACTCAGACTGCGACCGATACTGGCCCTGACTCTGGCTCTGCCTTGTGTGAGTGGCAACATTGCCCGGAGCTGACTCTCTACCTACCTATGGCAAGGCTGGCAGACAGCTAGACAAGTCCGTTGTGCCTGCAGGCTCACTCACCAATATGTTGCGGGTGCAGCTGTGCAGTTGGCATCTTTCATGGAAATTTCAGGGCTGGGCGATCAAACGAAGATTATCAATTCAGCTGAATAACCAACTAACTAATCTAGTCAGTAGATGTGGCAAATGCAGGTGCCAACGAGCACTTGTCAATTACCAAACAATCTACAGCAGCAGGAAATCAACAAAAAAAACAATCAGCAAACAAAATCTTTACGTCATCAATTTAACTTTAGATTAATATAATTTGAAAAAAATTGATTAAAGTTAGAAAAAATTATATGTAAAATGTGGAATTTTTATATTTTAAATTTATTAGTTTTGCAAGAAACGCCAAATCTTATAATCAAACCATTCTAGACTAATAAAGAAATGAGAAGTCAAATTGAGTTAACTTGAGTTATTTTTAAAAATATTTTACCTAAAACGGAAATTCCTATATAAAAATGCAGAAAATCAATATATTATTCAAATGAAAATATATTAGGATACTTTATCCGTAACTCATTGATGAATTCAAGTAAAGAACTGAAGTTGATCGATGCTGTTTATGCAACCCTAAGTGTTACGTATGAGAGTTACATGCTATTAAGCAACTCATTTAGAACAACAACAGCGCGCCCACTTCTTGAACATATTTCAAACAAATTTATTTGCGCCTGCAATTTACCAGCTTTCATTTAACTACAACAGCAACAACAGGAATATATATCTCTAACGGGGCGCATAATTAAAATGTTATAGCAAATGAGGAAGTTGTTGCTGTTGCTGCCACTGCTGCTGCTGCCGCTGCTGTTGTTGCTGTTGCTCTGGAGTGTGGAAGAACATGGAACACGAGCAACTTGCAACATGACAGGCAACCATTCAAGTTGCAGGCACAAGATTCAACTTTCAAGTCAAGTCGCGCATGCGCCTGACGCAAATTAATTTTCAACTTTTTCTCTTTCTTTTTATTTTACTTGTTTATTTTTTTGTGCCTTTTTTTTTTTCGTTAACATGTTGCAAAAATTATGCTAATACCGGGAGCAGGTGAGGGCAGCGGGCGGTGAGCAGCGCAATTCAACTTAATTTGCCAGTTGACTACAATTTTTGACTCATGATGCTTTTCACTACTTGCGCGTAGCTAGTTAGAGCGAATAAACCATGGCCGCTTGGCGAGGAGGAGCGCAGACTACTGCTGCTTTGACTAAATGAAATTTGCTCGCAGCAAAGTTGCAAATGTGCCTCCCCCCCCTCCGCCAATCGCTGCATCTTACACTGTAGACAACTTTTGCATGTGCTGGCAGTTGCAGTCGCTCATGTGTGAAATGAAATGCACAAATGTTGAGGACAACACTTGCCGGTGGGCGGCAGGGGAGGCTAGTGCAAAAGGTCTAGAAAAACAGAAACAACACATATTTTGGGCCACGCACGCACATTTTTCCAGAGACCCCGAACGAAACGTAGACCCCAGGTAAACGCCATAGCCCGGAGCTGTATCTCAGCCCATCTTTGAGTGTGTGTGGGAAATTTGTTGATTAAAGTTGTGTGTAGAACTTTTTAATTGCTTGGATGTAGCTGGCTGCCTGCCGGCACACACATATTTTGTAGAGAAGATTCTCCTTGTTGGCTGGCAGAAACAGCTTAAGATTGTCTAAACAAAAATTGAAAAGAATAATACCTTCTGCTATATACGCATAAAAACTTTCGAGTTCTTCACGCAACTGAGCGTTAACGTACTGTTAATGATTTTAACTGTAGTTTTCAAGGAAGTTGAAAAGTGTTTTTTAATGAAAACTAGGCAATTGGCTAAAAACACAATTTAATATTTCAATAACTGTTTTGCTTCATAACAGCCAAAATGTGAATACACAAAATGTAACTTTGCTTAAACATATTTATATATAAAATCGAAAAGAATATATCTTTAAAAACGTTTAAAGAGCTAGCGTCAATTTAATTTAGTGTATCTATCTAGAAATATTGAGACGGTAATTAAATTTTTAATTGCAACGTTTTTACTTCAAATCATTATCTAGTCAAGAGTGTTCAACGTATTGTACTTTTATTAGATCTGTTACCGTCTAATATTTTCGTTCATTTTTCTTATAACCTGTACTTCCCCCAAATTTTCTTCTTTTTTTTGAATTTTTGCGCACCTCATGATTTTTAAATGTGCTCTTTCGACGCGTATTAAAACAATTCCAATTGCTACCGTTGCTGGCCTTACACTTGCATCCGTCTCCCACCGAAATACAAAATAAAGTTTAATTTTTAATAATCCGATTCAGTGCACAGCTAAGGTCCCCTCCCTTTCCACACGAAGGAGCTGGAGTAGGCCCCGCGGGCAGACGATTTAGTCGTCGCTGTGCGATGATCTATGGCGCCTGTAGTCAAGATTTATGCTTTCGAGCGCTTAGATTGGAAAAATATGCAAGTTAGGTATGCGGGCGGGCAGGTAGG
>SCDT01002764.1:887-16565 GCA_004143765.1 Drosophila melanica
TTTACGAGCAAATCAAGAATCTATTTTCAGTAGTGGGGGCAAAGCGCAGCTGCTTGGCAATTTCTGTGTACATGTGCACGCATACATATGCACGTCCACAAAGTCTTGCGTTTTCCTAGGAATTTTTTTTGCAACGGTTACATTGAATTTTAACACAACGAAGTGAAGTAAGAGCGTGGTCCAGTGGGTAAGAGTTGTGCCGCGTAACGCGGAGGTCCAGGTTCGAATTCAGCGATGGTATGGTAGAGCAATGTTGAATTATTTTATTTTTTCGATATTTATAATGATTAATATTATTAATTTGTATCGTTTTAATGACAAGTGCAAAATTTTCGTTTTCGTTGACTTTTTGCGATGGTTAACTAATGTTATATCATTCGTCAAAAATGTGGTAGTGTGGTGCAGTTGGTAAGAGTCGTGCATCTTAAGACGGGGGAACGAGTTCGAGCCACGGCTGCGGAACATTTCTTTTTCCATTGGAAATTTTTTTTATTTTTTTTTATTATTTTTAGCAGGATCAATACTCATCAACTGCCGAGAGTGTGTGTATGTGTTCATTTCTGGGTTCAGGGTATCTACTAGTCGGTCGGTCCCGACTAGATCAATCTAGTCAAAAAAGCTATAAATATCGATAATACGAAATCGGAAAGTGTTATCGATGTTTTGAAATAAACTTGATCTGCCTTGGTATATACGAACCGAATGAGACAAAGATCAGCTTTCTAGCTTTAGTAGTCTCTGAAATCGACGCGTTCATACAGACAGACGCACAGACGGACAGACAAGACAGACAGACAGACGGACATGGCTAAATCGACTCGGCTAGTGATGCTGATCAAGAATATATATACTTTATGGGGTCGGAGATGCTTCCTTCTGCCTTTTTCAATGGGTTCAGGATATAATTAGTATAATGTTCTTATCAAGATAACAAAAACAAATGGTTAGCGCATTCATGCGAAATGTTTGACGAGAAAAGGCGAAGAGCGAAGGGCGAAGATTCTGATTTTGACTGACCGAAATGACTAAAACGCTGATTGGCAGCACACACACAAAAGCACATTCCATACAGACACACACGTGCGCACACGGTTAAAGAACAAAACACATAAACACTAAGTGATTGGTAACATAAAAAATAAGCAAGCGAAAGAAAGTAAAGCATAGAAAGGAAAAGGACCAATGCCACATAAAATGGCCGCAAAACGCCGAAGGATGCAGGCGGCGCTTCAAAGCAAATCTGCGGCGGCCATTACCACCTTGCAACCCTGCAGGGGAAGGGCTCGGCGAGGGGGTGATGTGTAGAGTGGGGTGTGGGTATAATGCTTGATTGATTTCTATTTTTTTTTTTTTTTTTTTTTTTTTTTTTTTTTTTGGATTTTGCTTCGTGTTATATTTTGTTGATTTGCTTCTCTCGGTTGAGCTGTTTGTTTTAGTTGTTGTCATTTTGTTTTGATTCTGTTTGGAATTCGACAAAGCGCAGAAATCAGTGCTTGGCCCTTACGGAAAAGAAGGGGAGCTGAAGAGGGAGCATTTGATGTAAGTAATAGAATTTTAATCACTGAACTTACGACATAGACTCAATGTCAAATAGAAATTGGTGCCATTAAAAAGGCCTTGCCAGAAACCTGTTAGCCGAAAGGAATACAAAGTGAGAGCACAGAGGAAACGGTTTGGAAATGGATGGAGGCGGAATGGCCCTGGGTGTTTTTGCCAGGTTAGGGCCTGCCTTATTTGGCCCACTTGAAAGTTATGGTTTTAATCGATCAGGCGCATCGATGGATGTCAGCTTTTGCCTCTTGTCAGGCTCTCTGTAATCAAGCTATCAAAGAAAGTAAAAGTAAAAGTGTCTGTCGGTAAGTTTAGCAACGAGGTTGGCCGTGAGTATGTGCTTGGCATAGTGATTTTGTGCGATGTAACGCAACGTACGACGCACTGCGTAAATTGGACAAAGCAGCCGCAGGGGTAAAACGAAAAATGTGAGGGGGTGGGCATCTGTGTGTGGGAAAGGGGCACGAACCGAATTAGATAAGGGCATAGTAAAGGTCATGACAACAACGACAACTCAATGAGTGTTGAGACATTGAAATTCGAAATGTTTATAGGGAAAAATACAAGCAGTTAAAGCTGGCAGGCAATAAGGGTGAGACACGTAAGGGCAGCAATAAACACTAGTTGAGTTAGTTGTGTAATAAAAACAAACACGTTTGCTTTAGTCGGGAGCATCCGACTCGGAGATACACTGAGCTCAGTTGCGCGAGTTCGTCCACGAAGAAACTTATATATAGAGTTTGTGCAATGTCCGTCATCATGTTCGAATGAAGTTTTTTTTAGCGCTTTTGAAGATATATACTTGCCGTTATCCCCTTCTAAAAGAGTTGTATGCCCACTAGGCTGACAATTCGACAACATGTCGATACACCTCAAATCCCAAATCTATAAATGGTGAATATTTCGCAAAAATTATAAGCCACCAAATTGTGTATATAGACTTCACCCTGAATCCCAATCACGCCCACTAAAACGCCCTCAACGAAAATTCTTATATATCCAACAGTTCTTGAGCTAGAGTCACCAAATGTGGAATATATTTTGCTGGGAAGCTCCCACGACGTCTAAGAAAATTTCCGTTCTTGACCCCTTCCATCCGGTAAACCGTTAAAATCGATATCTGACACAGTTTTAAAGCTAGGGTTACCAAATTTGGGACGTAGATAACTAGTTACTTTATTTAAAGATTGGGGGATTAGGAATAAGAAAGGGAGTTTTACCAGGCACTCGCATGAATACAAAATAAATAAAATAAATAAATAAAATATATATACTAAATTAACAGTGAGATTACTCTAGTCGGGACCGCCCGACTAGTAGATACCTGAACACAGAAATAAACACATACACACAAACTATCGGCAGTTGATGAGCCTGTTAAAAATAAATAAAAATTTAATAATAATTACCAACGGAAAAAGAAATACCCCACAACCGGGAATCAAACTCGCTCTCTACGTCTTAAGATGCACGACTCTTACCAACTGCACTACCACACTATTCATGAGTGATATAACCATCACAAAAAATCAAGGAAAACGAAAACTTTGCACTTGTTATTAAAACGATACAAATTAATAATAATAATAATTATGAATAACGAAAAAATAAAAGAATTCAACAGCTCTACTATCGCTGGATTCGAATCCAGACCTCCACGTTATGTGGCACAACTCTTACCAACTGGACCACGTTGTTACTTGACTATGTTGTGTTAAAATTCAAATTAACTGTTGCAAAAAAAATTCCTAGAAAAACGCAAGGCAACATTCTGCATATGCATATGTATGCGTGCACATGAAAACAGAAGGTGCCAATCAGCTGCGCTTTGCCCCCAGTACTGAAAATAGATTCTTGATTTGCTCGTAAACTAAATGTACAATCGTTATGAAATTTTCTGAACTTATTAAGATCATCGAAATGTATGTATAAACCAATTTGATTTGCTTTGTTTTTTTTGGTTTTATCGATATTGGGGGCGATTGCGGGGAGGTATATGTATATGTATATTTTACGCGAACATAAAAATTCGGTGGCCATAGCTTTTATAGTTAGGGAGTTATGCTTAAAAAACCGAGTCAAAAAAGCGAAAAATATCGATAATAAGAAAGCGGAAAGAGTTATCGATGTTTTGAAATAAACTTGATCATATACGAACCGAATGAGACCAAGATCAGCTTTCTAGCTTTTGTAGTCTCTGAAATCGACGCGTTCATACAGACAGACGGACAGACAGACAGACAGACGGACATGGATAAATCGACTCGGCTAGTGATGCTGATCAAGAATATATATACTTTATGGGGTCGGAGATGCTTCGTTCTGCCTGTTACATACACTTGCACAAAACCATTATACCCTTTTTTACCCATTTTTAATGGGTTCAGGGTATAAAAACCATAAAAACAAAGCAAATCAAATACTACACACGTACAAATTGGTTTGTACATACATTTCGATGATTTGAATAAGTCCTGAAAATTTCATAACGATCGTACATTTAGTTTACGAGCAAATCAGTAGTGGGGGCAAAGCGCAGCTGCTTGGCAATTTCTGTGTACATGTGCACGCATACATATGCATATGCAAAATTTGTCTTGCGTTCTTCTAGNGTAGTGGGGGCAAAGCGCAGCTGCTTGGCAATTTCTGTGTACATGTGCACGCATACATATGCATATGCAAAATTTGTCTTGCGTTCTTCTAGGAATTTAGTTTGCAACGGTTAAATTGAATTTTAACACAGCGAAGACAAGTAAGAGCGTGGTCCAGTTGGTAAGAGTTGGGCCGCGTAACGTGGAGGCCCGGGTTCGAATTCAGCGTTGGTATGGTAGTAAATATTGAATTGTTTTATTTTCTTATTTATTTATAATTATTATTTTTATTATTTTGTATCGTTTTAAATACAGCTGCAAAATTTTCGTGTTCCTCGACTTTTTGCGATGGTTAACTAATCTTATATCGTTCGCGAAAAATGTGGTAGTGTAGTGCAGTTGGTGAGAGTCGTGCATTTAAGACTTAAGACGGAGAGAGCGAGCTCCGAGCCCCGGTTGTGGAACATTTGTTTTTCCGTTGGTAATTGTTTTTTTTTAATTTTTAAAAGGCTGTGTTAATTTCTGGGTTCAGGGTATCTACTAGTCGGGCGGTCTCGACTAGAGCAATCTCACTTGTTATTGTGTATTCAATGTGAAGCTGCTTGCCGAAGCTTCCGGTCTACATGTGGGAAATCAGTTCACAGCTTGAGGTAACTTTCCCATCTTTACCTGAGCCAATGTAAACTACCCTGTCAGACAACATTTAAGGCGCAAAGTTCCACTTCGAACGTCAGTGTTCATTGCGTTAGATCCAGTTTATCTGTAAATTTATCCGATACATGCTGAAACTGACTTTAATGTTTTCAAATGTTTTTCGTTTTCCTTGGATATTCCAAGAATCCATGGACATTGTTTTAAATAAGCTTTTAAATAGAGTTAAGAGTTAATAAGATTGAAACTAATAACATTATAACTACTTTTTATTATCCACAATTTATATTTCTTTGGCGAAACCCTATTATAACAAGTTGGCAACTGTAATAATTTGCGAGTCCAAAGCTACGTTGATGTTTTTTATGGCATTACCGCGATTTTGAAAGTGAAAGAAACCCTTGAAAAGTGAATGTTGCCATAAATGTTTCCTAATAATATTGAAGACACTTTTTGAACATGTGGGTTCGAAAGTCAATTGGATGCTGTTTAACTGTTCATAATGAGAAACCCCATGACACGGTTAAAATAGAGCCTACATTTAAAAGTTCATTCCGCCACGGAACAAGAAAAATGCCGCAAGGGCTCAAGTCATTGACAGGAATTAAAAAGTTGACAGCAGCTGCCACGTGTGCGTTAGTGTGTATAAATGAGTGTGTGTGTGTGCCGCAGTCTACAGTAAGTTACGCCACACAAACCAGAGGCGGACTCTACAGCGGTTTTTTTCCCTAGGAGGAGACTGAAGTGGGGCTAAAGCAAAGACAGAGTCAGCGACAGCGACTGGGGCAGAGGCGGAGGCAGATGGCAGGTCCTTTTATTGTCTGCAGCTGTTGGCTGTAGCTCGGGAGTTTGTTTTGCGCCTAAAATGCTGCAACACAATTCACAGCACGTAGTGTACCATGAAGCAGTAGTCATCGCAGTGGCAGCGACCTCCCATGCCCGGGTTCACTGTAATGCGCATCAACATCGACAGTTAAATTAACTGAGGCGCGTACGTGTAGGACGCAGCGCTGAGCGCTGGGGCGTGGCAATAGCAGCACACAACCTGCACAGACGCCCATTTCAGTTAGGCGTCGAGCACTGCAATCAGGCGTTGATTGACAGACAGGCAGGCAAATGCACAGAAAGTGAAGTGGCGTGCAGACTGACATAGAGGAAGAGAGAGAGAGAGAGAAAGAAAGAGAGAGAGAAAGAAAGAGAGAGAGAGAGAGAGAGAGAGGGAGAGAGAGAGAGAGAGAGAGAAAGAGAGAGAGAAAGAGAGAGAGAGAGAGAGAAAGAGAGAATGGACTAGAGTGAGAGACAAACAGCTACACTCGGAGAAAAAGCTGTTGAAAGTATACAAATTAAAGGAGTATATTGCGATTGTGCAATATTCGTCTAGTTTCCCGTCCGACTGTCCATATGAACACAAAAGACAAAACTTTTCATACATTAATATACGATTACGTGTAGTTTTACAGGAATTGCACTCTAGAATGACAGTTGGTTCTGGCCTCAAATCGCTCTGATGCGATTTTTTAATTGGTTCAAGTTGTACACATGAGAATTTTTTTTGTTTTTATTTAATTTGTGTTGTATATTTTTTATATGCACACATAATTCTAGGGAACATGTTTTGGTGGGTTTATACGCTGTGATCGAGTATTGGGCTGTCGAACACAACAGCACTGTTATTAATTGCTTTAGGTATGAATCATTGATTTCCAAATCGTCCTGAATAATCCAATATACTTTATTTTCATACTCAAAATAAACTTTGAATGTTTCTTACATAAAGCACTGTATTGCCGTTTTAAATTTATAAATTTGGGCCTTTAAAAAACCTTCTCAATAATAGTATTATTTTTTTTAGTAAAGAAAGTCAATGTATATCTGACAACATTTGATTACAACATTCATGATATTTGTATTGAGTGAAGCGAAAGCTACCACAGCGCCAGACACCTGTGCAGACAACAATAGACGAACTAAAATCACAAAGCCATTACATTGACGCATAGTTCTGCTCTGTTGTCAAAAGTGGCCGAAACTTTAAATGGGACGCAGACTGAGCGGTTGGGTGGAACGGCGCATGCCTCGCATCACGGCTTCAGAGCGTCACTGTGGCCACAGTCGCGTGGCGCTGATTTATTAACCATTTTTCATGCAACTTTAAAAATAGTTTAAGGTATGTGTGTATGTGCGTGTGTGTGTTTAAGGGTTTGTGTGTGTGTCCTTTCTTCCATAATGTGCCACAGCAACTGAATTTTGCACGCAGCAGGTTATCAGTTTTTGTTTAAGTTGTTCTTTGTGTGTGTGTGTGTGTGTGTGTATGTGTCTCTTCTTTGCTTCTGGGCCATAAACAACACTTTTACGGACAGCCGAAACAGCGATGTGCGTCGCGACATGTTTGAGGCTGGCACGCGTGCCAACGACAACGTAGGTAGCAACAGTAACACTAACAGTTGCAGCAACAAAACAAGTAAGAAAGTTGCAGTCGGGCGTTACCGACTACGTTATACTCGTTCACGTTATTAATTATTGTTATTTTAAACAATTTCGATCATTTGCAATTTGTGTGTTGCTGGGGGAGGGGGAGAGTGGTCGTTGCCAAAATTTTGGGGCGTTATAGTGGGCGTGGCCGGGATGTCAAGTGTGAATTTTTGAGGGAGGTCAGCAGCTATCTACATATTAAATTTGGTGCCTCTGGCTTTAAAACTGTACGAGATATAGATTTTCGCGGTTTGCGTGGGCGGAAGGGGGAAGGGGGTACTGCCCGCATATATTTTTCTGTAACTTCTGGGGGAGCTTCCCACTAATATATATCCCGAATTAAGTGACTGTAGCTTAAAAACTCGTGGGAGCTATTTCATTTCAGATTTTTCAGAGTGGGGCGCTGGAGGGTGTTCTAGTGGGCGTGGCTGGGATATCAAAGGTGCAATTTGTGGGGCCGGATACCAGCTATCTACATACCAAATTTGGTGGCTCTATCGCATAAATTGTAGGAGATATACACGTGTTATCGATTGGAGCTGCCAAATATAACGGGTTTTGCGATTACGGGGGCAAGAGGGGGCGTGGCCAAAAATTTTTTCCTATAATGTTTGGATGAGCATTCCGGTAATATATATCCCAAATTTGGTGACTCAGGGGCGCTGGAGGGCGTTCTAGTGGGCGTGGCCGCGATATCAAAGGTGCAATCTGTGGGGGGAGGTCTATACTATACTATATACATACCAAGCTTGCTGACTCTAGCTTTAAAATTGAGCAAATATGCAACACTTATCGATTTGACCTTTCAGGTTTATCGGTTTTCGCGATTATGGGGGCGGGAGAGGGTGTGGCCAAATACTTTTTTTTTGATACTTGGGGGAGCATTCCTGCAATATATATGACAAATTTGGTGACTCTAAAAACTATGGGTGATATATGCATTGAGAGCGGTGGCGCTGGGGGGCGTTATAGTGGGCGTAGGGATATTAAGATCGCAATCTTTTTGGGAGGTGACCAGCTATATACATACCTGTGGCTAGCAACAGGAAATCCTTCAAACAAATTTAGAGCAATAGTTTGTAGTTAAATTCCTTTTAATTAAATCAAATGCAAAAAAGTTTATTAGCCTTAAATTGGGCTACAATGAAATTTTTGAGAAACCCTTAACGTGGAATTAAAGGGATAAAACATTTGGCTTTTTGATATTCCATCGTCGATAATGGGTGGAAAACTGATGTATGCATCTTGTGTGATATTTTAATTGATCGGCTCTGGGCCGAAGGCTATTTCAGCCAGTGCTAATTAACACAAAAAAAAAAGAGTTGGGTTGATAGTTTATAACCATATACAATACTTTAAACAAGGGAGAGGGCTCTAGTCGGGGCCGCCCGACTAGGAGATAAACTGAACCCTGCGATCTGTCTTCATAAGCACTTTAACCCGTTTGCATTCATACATACATACACAGATTCACGTGTATGCGCATGCGTGTGTGTGTGGCCTGCTTATTAACTTGCCATCGCACTCAAAGGCTGCTAAGAGGCATCAACTTATTTTTTTGGCACTTGTTAAGGAACAACAAAATGTGCGAGAACTCTTTGAAATTTCCCTTTTGTCTTGGGCTAAACGCATTAGAGTCATGCCCCTCCGACACCCTGTACGGGGCCTTGCTCCGCTGATGTGTGCACACAAGCGTGCTACATAATGTTGAGTCAGCTGGTAGTGTAAATGGGGGCGTGGCAATTAAACAACAACAGCCTCTTGCCTAGTCCTATGTTGTTTTCGCAAAACAGTCACACACACATGTGCGAAGTAGCTCTGCTCCTGTCCAGTATGCTCCTTTAGCAGCCGGCGTCAAAGTTTTTTAATTTAAAAACTTTTTCCAGACTCGAAGACTAGGGGGCTGCGGATTGAAAGACGCGGGGAGGCCGATAAGAGAAACAGACGCCTCATATACAAGTGTAAATATTGGTGGTAAACTGTGGACCACGCCCAGAATGACACCCACTAGCAGTTGTAAGGCTCATCATCAGTAACTGCCGTTGTCGCAATTCATTGTTGTTGTCGTCATCGCCGTTGTTGTTGTTCTTTTTGCTGTTGTTCGCATCCTTGACCTGTGCGAAATGCTCTGACATTCGAAAGATTTGTGTTTGTATTTTGTGACAGCAGCCAAAAGTTTCCAAAGCAGCTGCCAAAGTTGTTGTTGTTTTTGTTGATGTTGCAAATATTCCTGTTGCTGTTGTTGTATATCTGTGTTTTAGTTGCATTGAAAACTTACCGCACTGCAGGAACTTCAAGTATATCCCATTCGACGGATGTGTAGAACTCGGACAGATCCACGCCCACTTCAACCACATTGGTGCCGTTCAGTTCATCGATGTGACGCAGATCCACCTGACATTCAAACCAAAAACGAAGAGAGAGAGCAAGAAAGCATGAGTAAGATTCAACAGTAAGTGTGTGTGTTAGAGAATGAAAGAGCGTGTTTTGGTCTAGTCATTAGACAATTATAGAGCAACATACGTTGACAGCGCACATAATTGAGTTGCTGCCAGGTGAAGCCGGAGAAGAATATTGAGAATTTCCGACTGGTTTCTCCTTTTGACCACTGGTATGACGAACCAAAATAAAAAACAAAGGCTTATTTCCGCTATGCCAAAGACTAAATACTCTTTTGTGTTTATATACATAATTGATGTTCACAAATATGTGTCGAATTATCAAGTGAGAAGCTTGATAGACTTAAAGAAGATAAACGTTGATTTAAAATAGTAATATTTACTCCGAAAATATAGAGAAGAATTGCATATTTTACTCAAGTATAAACATTGTTAATATTTAGGAAAACGTTCGTTTGTTGGTTTATTGAAAACCATTTACCCCCATTTTCTTGTAATAAGTATTTTGTAATAATATATGCGAAGTTCTTTTTTATAATTTTTTTTTTATTTTTTTAAGGGCTGTACGGGTAATTTTGAAATTAAGGTTTTTGACATTATTTTAAGTACAGAATATAGGTAAAAGCATCAAAATAACTATTTTTCAATGTCACTGCTTACTCTAGTGTTCAGCTAAGACAAATAATATTTTTATACAAATGCTATGTATGTACTTAGCAAATTCATTTACTGAGGACTGCAAATCTGAATTAAAAAGGTTTAGAAATCTTACAAAAAATAATAGTTTTTTTGTTACACAGTTTGTGAAGAAATTGTAATAGCACGCGTAAGTGTATGCACATACTAACCCTTAACCACTTAACAGGGCAAACTAGTAGGGAGCATCGAGGGCCTGGAAGCCGGGGCTAAGCCAGCCCAGCTTGCACTTTAATTTCTGTTTCAGTTTTACTTAGTTCGGCACAAATGCACCTGACAGAGCATGGACAGCACAGTAAGGTACAAGTGCTGCATGTGGACAGGACATCGCTGCAATTGGCATGCCAGGCACACAACTGGCACGAACTGATGCCTGGAAACAGCTGTTTATGTGTTTCACAAATGCTCTTGGCCCGGCACGGCAACTGCAACTCAGACATGAGACTTGTAACACATCAAATGCAAAAAGTGTGTACTTTTATATGTATGTTGGATTCTGGATTTAAATATTATATAGTAATATTATAATAATATTTTTATACATATTTATTATTAAGTTTGCAATGGGAATTTGGCAATAAAATACAATTGGTGCCAGACCCAAAAACTAAGTTTTCTGTAAACAGATTTATTTTCATTTCATTGATCATCTTACATTTTGGATTCTAACATTGTTGTTGTTAACTTGAAACATAAAACTAAATTTATAAGAATTCGTTAGAAAGTATCATCCAGTTCGTGAATAGAGGCTAAGAGAAAAGCGGACTACTTCAAATTTTTTTGTGATTATTGTCTGACAAACTTGAGCTTTTCCTTCACTTTAGACTCTCTTGATGAATTTATCAGCTTGAGTTCTTGAATATGATCAGGTTTTATTTTTCAACTTCTTATTCTTCTTGTGCTTGTAATATTATGTCCAAATATTATGTTGATTTCTTTTATTATTATTCATTATCACGCCTCTAGCAGAAAACATGAAATGAAGATATGATTTATTTACCGAGTGCATAGAAACTTCGGTAACACCCTGAAAAATTTACCCGTGCTCGGTTTTTGATGCGATTTTCGTTTTGGGATTTGCTGGGGCGTCTGTCTGGCGTTTACGCCTCAATGAGCTTGCATAAAGAGAGGTAGAGAGGGCGTGAGAGGGAGGGAGTAGGGTCGAACGGTGGCGTTTCGAGTGGTGCGTGGACCATTTCTTTTGCCAAAGGTGTGTGGTGAGAGAAGCGTGAAATTTGAAAAGTGACGTTAATTCGATTTGGTAAATGGCGTTGGGTAGTTTGAATTGAGTCGCGTGGCTGATGGGCGTGGGCGCAATAACGCCGTTGTGTGCAAAATCAGTTGTGAAAATTGGGCCTATGAACACATACGTAAGAGCCAGGCAAGCGGATAGACAGCTCACCATAGGCATAATGTGTATTGTACATTATTAATATGGATATTAGGATTTTTTGGTTTTAATTTAAATGCCATTGTATGCATCAGTAAGCAATACACGAAGACACATAACATATCCAAATTAAAATTTGAATTTAAAACAAGTGAGATTGCTCTAGCCGGGACCGCCCGACTAGTAGATACCCTGAACCCAGAAATGAACACATACACACAAACTCTCAGCAGTTGATGAGTATTGATCCTGTTAAAAATAAAAATAAAACAATTACCAGCGGAAAAAGAATGGTTCCACAGCCGGGAATCGAACTCGCTCTCTACGTGTTAAGATGCACGACTCTTACCAACTGCACCACGCTACCACAGCTTTTGTAGTATCTGCAATCGACGCGTTCATACAGAAAGACGGACAGACAGACGGACATGGCTAAATCGACTCGGCTAGTGATGCTGACCACACTTTATGGGGTCGGAGATGCTTCCTTCTGCCAGTTACATACATTTGCACAAAACCATTATACCCTTTTTTACCCATTTTCAATGGGTATAAAAATTATACAAGTAAAACTGTTTCCGTAATAACGGTCTTAATTATTTTTTTTCTTCGAAAAATTGCCAAAATTGGACTTTCGTGTCTTACCCGCTCCCAATATAATTAGATTTGGTTTATTTGCCACGCTCTCAGTGACTGAACATTGTTAGATCTTACTTTAACTGAGGGAGAGTAGGTAAATTCTTTAAATAAAGTCCTTTTAATTTTTATACTCGTTTATGAAGTGGAAAGAGTATATTGGTATTGTGCAATGTCTGCCTTGCTGTCTGTCCGTCCGTCGGTTCGTATGAACGAAATATTTTCGCCGCTATTGAAGCTAGCGACTTATATTTTGGATATATACTCGTGTGTACCCAGGGCACATAAAGTTTTAAGGATTTTGAGCAGCGCCCACTGGGGGCGTGGCAAAGCCATAATAAAAAGCGTGGGAAAGCGATGATTTATAGATAGCTGGTGCCCTCCCCAAAAGATTGCGACCTTAATATCCGAGTCACGCCCACTAGAACGCCTCCAGCGCCCCTGCCCTTAAAAATCGGATATGCCTATATCTTCCACAGTTATTGAGCTGAAGTCCCAAAATTTTGCATATATATTGCAGGAATAATCCCCCAAATATCACAGAAAAAATTTATTGGGCATACTCCCTCCCGCCCACGTAATCACGAAAACCGATATACCTGAAAGCTCGAATCGATAATTGTTGAATATTTGCACAATTTTAAAGCTAGAGTCACCAAATTTGGAAATGCCTTCATATTACTGGAATGCTCCCCCAAACATCACAGGAAAACAATTTTGCCCACGGCTTTCCCGCCCCCATAATAGCAAAAGCGGTTATATATGACAGCTCCATTCGACAAGACGTGTATATCTCCCAGAATTTATGCAATAGAGCCACCAAATTTGGTATGTAGATAGCTGGTAACCTTCTCCACCAATTGATCACTTGATATTCCGGCCACGCCCACTATAACGCCCTCGAACCACCGGAAATACCTATATCTCCCACAGTTTTTAAGCTAAAGTTACTACATTTGGTGGGTAAATAGCTGGTCACCTCCTTTAAAGAGAGGAAAAAAATTTCGGCGACGACAAAAAATTTAAATAACCTAATAATATATTTGTCAATAAATGTGCCAATTTGCCCCACCGTGTGTTTTGGTCTTGTTCGGTTTTTCTTAACATCAATTTACGCAGTCAATGGTAGGTGCCTTTCAACATGAGCGGGCAGCAAGAACAGAACTATAATCAAATAGGAAGTGCCTTGCCAGGTGCAACTGTAGCGAGTGTTGCAGCTGTAACTGTATTGTGGCTGGGACTATGTGTTACTGTAAGTGAAACTACCGAAGCGGAAATTGTTATTTTAAGTGGTAGCGGAAATTTCAGTATAAGGAAGTTGCGATTTACTGAAATATTTCCGACACCGAAAGATGCTGACAGAGAGTCCAAGAAAGGTGGTGAAAAAGAGAAACATAAAGAGGGTGGAGCGAAAGAAAGGGTGGAGAGAGAGAGAGACAGAGAGAGAGAGAAAGAGACAGAGAGACAGAGAGAGAGAAAGGGAGAGAGAGAGAGAGTGAGAGAGAGAGGGAAAGCTACTCTGGGGCAGGGCTTTTCCACTGGGCCCAGTTGATAGACAATTGTAAATGCTTTCAATTCACAATGAAGCGACAGCGGCCATCGGGCAATTCATTTGCTGTACCCTCCTTGTGCCCTCGCCCTGGGCCGTGGCTCGAATTTCCTTTGTTGCCATTTGTGTTCGCTCCTGCGCTTCAGGCGAGTTTATAAATATTCTATGAAACAGCTCTGTTGATATCGCTTATTGTGGTTGATTTATGCGCGTCTCAAAAGATGCCCACAATGCCACCATCCACAAACAATGGGGCGTTGAAAGCGACAACAACATAACAGCAATTGCTGCCAATGACAACTTTATATGTATACATATACATATATATATATGCACATAAAAGCACATACACATACAGTAAGTAGCCACGTGTTTGTGCGTGGCCTGGCTTGTCGTGGCATGTCAAATGCTGTTAGCACCTTGCCTTTTAAGATCAAAATTAACGTTGACTTTTTAGCAAATTTAAGCCAGCTGCCAAGTGAGTAGGCCCTTTGAGTGTGTGCAAGTTTAATGTACTGGTAAAGCATTGCTGACTATCGGCAACTGCGAGCGCAATAGACAGAGACAAGAAGGTAGAGCAGCAATACATGCAACTTGGGCTTAAGTCGGCAGCAGGCCAAAAGCAAGGCAATGCGGAAAGTCATAAGAAAGTTCTCATCTTTAGCATAAAAGACACAGACATAGAAGACACAGAGAAAGGCAAAATCAAATCTATGGCAAGCATGGATTTTAATCAAGAAATGTATGTTGAGAACTTAGAGTCAAAGGATTAGAAGAAATGTGATAACTTACGCAATTAAATGGAACCTTTATGTAAGATTTCAAACTTTATAGATTCCAAATGTACTCTTTCTGCTATTTACATAAATATGCACAACTTAAAGATACCTTTTATATCAATTGAAAAGAGAAAGTTATAGCGATTTTTATACTCCTACACGAAGTAAAACTAGTATATTGGGTTTGTGCAATGTCCGTCATGCTGTCCGGCCGTCCGGATGAACGCACCTTTTTTCGCGCTATTGAAGATAGAGACTTGAAACTTAGGAGTTTGTAGTTATCCACTTCAGAAGTGGTAAGATTTTTTTCTATAACATGTCGATAAGCCTCAAATGGCAAATCGATAAAAGGTGAATATTTCCCACAACCAGCTAGATAGCTGGTAACCTCCCCCACAGATTGCATATCCCGGCCACGTCCACTAGAACACCCTCCAGTGCTCCCGTCCTAAAAAATCGGAATTGCCTATATCTCCCACAGTTTTCACCAAATTTGGGATATATATTACTGGGAAGCTCCCCCAGACGTTTCAGAAAATATTTTGTGGGCATAACGTCTCGATTGCAATACATCAAAGATTGCACACTTGACATTCCGATCACGCCCCAAATGCCCCCGCTCCGCCGGAAGTGTCTATATTTCCCACAGTTTCTACGTTATAGTTACCATATTTGGTGGGTAGACAACTGGTCACCTCCTTTAAAGAGCCGTACAAAATTTCGCCGACGACCATCCCCCAACCCCACCCCCCACTCTAGCCCAACCAACAGCACACACAAATTGCAAAAAACGGAAATTTTTTCAAAATAACAATAATTAAGAACGTGAACGAGTAACGCAGTCGGAAACGCTGGGCTGCAACGTGAACTTGTGTTTTTTCGGGGAAAGTTGTGCTATTTATTTTCTAAACTAAAATATTGAATACGAAATACATTTCCCCAAAACAATTTGACCGCTGTGGCT
>SCDT01002765.1:0-11512 GCA_004143765.1 Drosophila melanica
GACAGACGGACGGACGGACAGACGGACAGACGGACAGCAAGACGGACATTGCACAAAACCAATATACTCTTTTCACTTTGTGAACGAGTATAAAAATTAAATATTCCGAACACGCCGCACGCCAAAAACACTTTTAAGTCCGAAATTCGAAATTCGCGCAAATCGATTACAAACGTTTATTTTTTTTTTGTGTCTATGTGTGTGTGAGTGTGTTTTTTTTTTATTTTTATAAATAACATAAAATTGAGAGCACTGTTCGCCATTTTTGGAGCTAACTCAATTTACAACTTTTCGAAAAGCATAAAACGAGCAATGTTTTTGATTTCACTGCGATTTGTTTGAATCGTTCTTTATTTAGACAGATTAATGAGTGCCTGGCCTGGCCTGGCCTGGCCTGGCCTAGCCGGGCTCTGGCTTCAGCTCTGGTTGTGGTGGTGTCATTTCATGCCTTTCAGTTGTCAAATTAAAGGCCATGCGGCGATCAGAGAATATATATGCCAGGTCTTAATAGAAGACTGCAAAATGTCGCGACGCTATAATGACCACAGCTGTCGGCACGCAACGGGCCGCCAAATTATGACAGGCACTGTGCAAATTAGTTGCAATTCATTTGACATTCTCAAGTGTGAAATTCAACTAAAATAAACAGGCACGTTGACGTGCCAAGACTCATTAAAGACATTAAGCATCCCGAGCAAGAGTTTTCCACTTAAATCAGACACATTTTTATGAAACATTGCAAAAATACATAAATTTAATTTTAAAACATATTTTTTCGAACTTCTTTAAAGTTTAGAAAGAAAACTAAAACTTCTTTAAATAAATAGGTAATATTTCCAAAAAATGTCCAACTCGACTCAACTTTCTTTCTTAAAATCTGGGCAATTGCTGTACATTGTGTTTTATTGCACCTGGCGTAGGGCCAACTGGCTGAACTGTTATTTTACATGGGTCTTGTTCAGTTATAAAACCCAAACACTTTTCTTAATGGCTTTTATTCTTTTGTCGCTTGTTGTAAAAATGTGTACAAACAAGTTCTTATTATTTTTAGCGAATTGCCGGAGAAATAAAATAAAAAAAAAACAAACGTTTTGTAGACCACACACAAAGTTAGTTAGGTGAAATTTGTAGAGTCATAAATGTAAATAGAAACTTTTGTAGAGTAAAAGCTTGGAAAAACACAGGCAACAGCAATTACAAGCGACTTGAGGATATGGCTGAAACTATGCACAAATGTCTGTTTCTGGCCAGAGCCAAATTTGGAGTAGTCTCTTGGCGGCGGGGCGTGTCGTGCGGTCTAATCCAGAAGCCAAAAGTGTTCCATAAAGAAACCGAATTTACATAAATTTCAATTGGCGCACCTTCCCATATATATATATATGTATGTATGTATGTATATTATTATTTTTTTTTTTGTTATTTGTTGGCAACTCGTTTAATGTCTTCATTTCAAGTTAATTTTCACTCTTTCGGGCTCGCTGTGGGTGTTGCAGCTCGCACAATTTATGTGCGACAGTGAAAGCCATAGAAATATGAGGCACATGAAATGCCAGCCTTATAAATCAACTCGAATGTCCCATGCAACGCACCCTTTTTCGGTAATGCTTATTGTTGCGTTGTTGTTGTAGTTGTTGTTATTGTTGTTACCCAAAAGAAAAGGATTAAATGCTCATAACTGACCCCAACAATAGTGTTCGCTGTCATCTGCGTGTGGTCTTCCACATAAAAATAATATAAAAACTTGTATATCCGAAAATACGCTTAATTAAAAAACTATATATACACACACACACACACACATATAAATAACGTATGAGTATATATTTCCGTTAAGCTGAATCTTATTTAATTTCATATTTATAAAATAATAATGTTTGGCATTTAAATTTAATTTTTTACAAATTGTCATATTATATTATATTATTTCTATTATTCGTACAATCCAAACAGTTTATAGATATGTAAGACATTTAAGCATTCGACTAGTAACTATTGCTTTTTAATAAACACCGCATACTTATTTATAAAAAACTGTTTTTCTTTTGTGTACTTTACTCCTATTTGTATACAAATATAGCCTTCAGTTTCAATAAACAATTATACAGATTTCAGATCGAGCCTCTTCTAAAATATATACCGTATACCGTTGTAATCGACAACGAAACTGAGTGGAGGTACATCATATTTTTCAAGTATAAAATGTGAACGGTATTATAAATACCAAAAAAAAATGTTTTATTTTAAATAATCCATAGGACAGACCATGATCACAATATTATTAGACAGGAAAATCGGTTCAGTTTTGACAAAGTTATGGGAACTTCAAATATGGGATCTATGGTTCTGAACACTTTAGTCAATTTTGGCATGTTACCCCTCCGATCATCTTTACTGTTGTTTTGATACAAATGATAAAAAACAACCAGATCCAGTTTAAAGCCGCTTTGAACCAGTTCCATTAGAAACATTACGCAGAGTTCGTATAACAACGAGCGTAATCTAATATTTTTCACTCTCTGTAAACTTAACGTATTGTTAATTTACACATTTGACTGGCAAAAATGCCAACCAGGCAAGAGAGTGAAAATATGCCTAGACATTTGGAGCTTTGACAACAAAAGGCCATTAAGTACATTTACATAAATCAAAATTATGTTAGCCACGACCAAAGACAATACAAATCGATCTACGGAAAGGCATTGAATCTCGAAAACAATTCAATAGTATTATTCACGGCATTTGTAGAATTTGATGTTTAAATAGTAAAATCAATAGACTGGGACGTGAGTTACCCAGAATCTGACTAACCGAAGGTGTTAATAATTTATTATTATTAGCACGGCATTGTTGTTTGGGCTAAATTCCAAGGGGACTTCTCGGTTGATGAGGTGTGATCTGATCGGTCTGGGTAATCGATCAGGTAAACCTGAAAAAGCTTTAATAAATAATGAGCTATTTATTTATGATTATGTAAAGAGCGGTCGCTGATCGCGCCCAACATGATCTGAACTGATTTTAACTGATCAAAAAAGAAATGTTAACATTTTTTATTCAATCAAATCAAATTGAAGTTACTTCAAAATCAAGTGTTGGCATTTCTACACTTAGTTTGTCATACTGAAAATTATAAAGCTAGTTTATAGAAAAAAATTTTTTTTTTTACGAAATTCTAGGTTTTTTATAAATGGCGCTGGCCCAGCAATACTCGAATCTATCGGAAGAGGTTATGGAATATCTATTTGATCAGAAGATACGCGAACGTGATCTGATTGCCGAAAAAGATGAACTCAAATTGCGGATGAACAAAATCGAAGAGCAGTTGGTCCTGCTGCAGAATCGTGACGACGACCTAACCTGCATGATCGCCGCTGGCAATCTCTATCAGCTGAGCACCGTCAAGCTGGTCAGAGAAGCCCTCCTGGCCAGTCTCACAGCCAGCATGCAGCCGTATCTGAAGCTTCATCGCAAACTGTTGCGCTTGCAGCGACACATTCGCGAGGATCACAGTGTGTTGTATGAGAATTTAATTAGAAATCCGAGTACTTAATCCACTGCTTTATAAAAGCCGAAGTTTGGATAAATAAATTACGCTGAAACAACTAACTGCGGCTTTAACAATCTCCAATGCTGCATTGCCAGCCAAGCTTTTCACTGATTTTATTATATTTACTATTTGACTATCATAATAAAATTATTTTAACTATGGATTAAGTACGATTTAAAATGATTTTATCGTCCCATCTTCAGTGTTATTTTCCAGTCATATTTCATGCCCATAACGCAGTCAAGTTCAAAGATCATCATCACGGATACACGCACATCAGTGTCAAAAATGATGATGAATTCAAACTACCCACGACAATTTTGAGCTGCATTTCAGCCGAAATTTGTATTGTAATTTCATTGTGAGTTGGCGGTGAAAAGACAACATCTGTGAGGGGCACGCAACTTGTCATAATTAAATGTGTAATATTTGCCTTCGCTTTCAACACCTTGGCCCCTCCCCACAACCGTCCCCCTGTTAGTCGTCTGCTCAACGAGCCGTGAGCTGCGCACGCGCTCACTTCCCGACTTGTGGCTGGAACGGAGGGGGGGGAAAGCAACATAGGGGCCGGGGTAGTCGTGTAAATTATAAAAATCATGCACATTTCATCAGCTATACCTCAATTCCAAATCAACTCGCAAATGCAGCCGCATACACTGAGAGAAAAGCCAACAATGTTGTGCCGCAATCAAGTCAAGTTGAAAATTCAATGTACAAAATGTATAAATGCATGTTTGGTTTGAGCACAAAGGTTTTCTCTGAGTGTAAGCGTTCCGCTTGCCTCGTTTCAAAAGCGAAAAGTGCGTCGGCTTGTTTTTGTGGCCTATTGTATTTCCTCAAGCTTTGTGCCGCATTTTCATGTTGTGTGCTTTAAACTTTCGTTTGAGTTGGTTTTGTTTTTTTCTTTGCACTACAATTCGTTGTTTGTTGCTGTTGTTTTTAGATGCTGCGACTTCATTTCTGTGGCACGTGCGTTGAACTTACATACATGTGCCCCATGTGGAAATTTACTAAATTTAATAAAAAGTAAAAATAAGTAAAAACTGTATTTAAACTAAATATTGTCAGTTCATGATCAGTCATTAAATGTTTAAGCACAGTAAACAAAATGATTGAATATGGAATTCTACTGGATTTCCAATTGGGTATGTCGCCGCCATTGTAAATAATTTATAAGCATTTTTCTCCGATTTAAAAATCCATCAATTTCATTTACATAAATGAAAAAGTTTTGCTTTGGCTTAAGCGAAAATTGTTCAAGTCGATCGTATGATTGCAGTTATTGCTTGGTCCGCCGAACCCTTGACTCGTGCATCGAGTTGTTAGCAAGCCTGATTAATGGGCCCGATTAGCATAGGCAAACATTACGCAAATTATGTACGAAATGCGCCTAACTGCACGCAAGCGTGATTCGAGTAAACAAACAGTTAGGCTCGACAAGTGCATAAATGGGTGTACAAAGCAGCTAAATTGTGTCTACGTTAATTAAAAAAGCACACAAGAAATTTGCATACAAGACAAAATTGGTTTAAAAATTGAGTTTGTATGCGAATTATTTTTTTAGCGAGCCGAGCCAGCGGCCATTTGGCGTTTTCAAACGCTGTCACTGTCAACTGTCAGTTGAAAATCAAGCACATAAATTTCAAACGAAAAAATATATCTATAATTGCTTAAACAAATACCTGAACATTGCGTATATTCTACCCAAGGCAGTTTATTGATTTGATAATAGATATGTACTATTAAGTGTGGAAACAACAGGTAAACAACAAGCAAATATTTCCAAATCTTTCGTTCTCTCCCAAAGCTTAGCACAGCTTGAATTTATGAAAATCGAATAGAGAGGCGAAGCCAAAATAGGTTCAATGACACACAACTGTCAGCCCATTAAATGTAAGCTAATCTAAGCAATTATTTAAGCCACCACTCACCTGTCTAGATAAATTCATTCATTAATATTGTAGGTGTTGTTCCAGGAATTGTGCCTGCAAAGAAAACAAAAATAAAAGCAGAGTGAACATTTAACAACATATTGATAAATAGCGTTTACCAAATCTAACATAGGCAATGGAATAATTAAGTGGACTCTTTTATTGGCAAGCATAAATTAAAGACATCTGACGGTTACAGCCAGAACAAAGACGAGCTATTTAAAATTCGAGGGCCTCACCAGCTTAAGCGAAACGTGTGCCACTTGACTTGATCGCCCCCATATGATGCGAGGCACGATCCCACACGCTTATGGCGATTGGCTTAATACCATAATGGTGTCATTTTGATATGCGATGTGCTGCCAACGCCAACGACGCCCCCATGCCACGATCCATAGTTGGCCTAATCTTTGTCTTAACCAACTCACAAAAGCTCCCCAAATCCAACCAGACTTCACATTGCACCAGTGGCGTTATTCGTAAGCCAAGGCGTGCGCTTAAACTCATTAATACAGCCACTATACGATGCGATGCGACGCGATGCGATCCGATCCATGATGCTGATACACTCTGTACTCGATTTATGTACTATATCCAAGCATGGAACAGTGGGACAATGCACTTTTCAAATGACTTGTTGCAATTTGCAATTTGGCAGGCTATAGAACGAATTGAAAATAAACGCGATATATGGTCACCTTTAATTTATACGGCATTATTTATAATTTGTGCGCACGGAACCGATATCAATTTGCATTTGCAATAAAATAAAACTGAAATTCATTATCGAATAGCTATCGATAACTCTAACCATATTGTGTACATTTTACAAGAGTTACCACCTCCATGTTCGATAACATAAGCAAGGCGCTTCTTCTTAACACTCCAACATTCGAATTTTGTTGTTGTTTTCAAGTTAAAACCCGCAGCAAGTTTTTTAATGAAATTTGGCTGACGCCCACTATGCTCCAACAGCGATGTGCATCGTGTGCCCAAACAGCGCCTCCAAAATCGTAACCCCAGGGTCTGCGTTGGTGTTGTTCAGAGGTGCAGTTGCCGCATTATGTTGCCCGATACACAGCGATTTGAAACGGATTTATGCATCGGACGTCAGATTTCAAACAAATTTCCTAAAGGGTTTCGGTTTTCACTCTTTTTGCTGTTGTTGTTTTTCGATTTTTTTTTGTTTTTTTTTTTCAACACAACATTGCGTGGGCCAAGCCATTCGAGCTTTTCATTTCGATGCAAACGGCTGCTGCAGCCATAAATTGTTGCTGTTGCTGTTGTTGTTGCATGTGGCTTGTGGTTTTTGTTGCCGGTCGTGAAAGTTGCGTAAATCGCGTGAAGTAGAAGAAAAGTTCAATACTTTTTAAAATAATTGTAGAAAGTTTTTTATATCTCATTTCTTCCTCTCCGCTCGATTTATGTTGCATATGAAGTGCTTATGCAACGCTACAAAATTAATATGATCGGAGATTTGCTTAGAGGCGTGTGCACGCCAAACGGATTCGATTGAAACCTAATTGACTATCAATTGTGGCTAAACAGTTTAATAGACTTTGACATGATCTCAAAACACGATGAAAATTATGAAAAAGCAGTTGGTAGGGCTACAAAAGCGAGCATTTCTCAGGGCTGCAAAACAAAACAATAAATAATTGTTCCGTTTTGACTTGCATATTGTTCGGTTCATCACCAATTATCTAAATTAAATTAATTCATAATTTAAATTCGTATTTGTTGACAACATTTGTACACCAATATTAAAAAAAAATGTATGTAATTACGAAATAATATTAATGAACCAGTTTGAAGGGCTGGTATTTAGGGAAATACCTCAATTACTATCAAAAATTCCACAGCATTTTTTTTTACCAAGATTAATAATATGCACTACCATATTATTCCGTATGCATCCTGCAAGTTCAGATAATTTATTAAAGCTCAAACCCGGGACCTAAAATGTGCCAACAAAAACCCATTTTGTTAAAAATTACTCGTAATATGGCACAATAATTTCATATTTCATATTATTCGGTGGCAATAATAAATACATATGTACCTTTTGGGTACAACAGATAATAACACCTCATGCCATATCGCTGGTCCCATTGGGCTTGTGTGTAATACATCAACACATTATGCGTGAGGCCCGAGTGTCGCGGCTTGACCCACATACCAAGTATGTAAGAAGCAACCATCCGGCTGGCCAACTACTACTCCCCAAAATGAAACTTGAACGCAACGAAATCAAAATCCGATGCGAATTGGCAAAAAGAAAATCACGAAACGAAACGGCTAACTGGCTGCCCGGCTGACTGACTGACTGACATAAGCGGAGCGTGTCGCCAAAAAGGAAACCAGTCGACAGCTTTATGATGGGAACCGGCGAAAGAAAAAACAACATTTTGAAAAATCGAAAAACTGTGTTGACGTCCGCTACAGAAGCAATTAGGCGACTCTTATCAACGTCGCTCAGTTTCGCAAATAAATCTCAGCGATCAACTACTTTAGGTAACGTACAGAAGTGTCTCTGGCAAACTTAAATATGCAAAAACACAAAATTATTTCTCACTTAACCGAATGCTGTGCACTCTTTTTACAAAATAAACAAATAATAAATAAATCAAGAACAATTGAAACTTAATTTTTTGGTTTTGGCAGAAATGTAACTCAGTAAATCAGTCTTAAACAACTGAACAGTTTCGTTCATATATTACGGAACTAGTTCAGTTAATAAGCTTAATAGAATATTTTTCATAACATATCATAACTATTTTTGGCTTCATTTTTAATGACAACTTTGTACGAATTGGTTTATAAGTCCTTGAGTTGGTTAGATCCTCACAATTAAGTTAACTGATTCTAAAATTAATATTTAAAAGCGTTTTTATTAAACTTATTTTACTCTGAAGTTGAGCCTCGAATGCTTTAAATTTTGCAAGTTCATATATCTTAACGCTAAGTCTTCTGGCGTAGTCTTTTTAATTGTAAAATATATGCACAAACATTGATCAATAAACAATGAAACCCTTTTTATCGATAGAGTAAAAAAAAAGCACAGAAACTGCAAAAAAAAAAACGTATAAAAAACATAAACTGTGCATTGCCTTTAAACGACCTTCGCCATTTCGCGTTGCCTTTAAAAGTATTTCGCTGTTGTTGTTGTTTTCCTCTTAAACATTGTATAAAGCGTGTATATATATAAAAAGTTTTTTTTGTTGCCATTGCCACGGATGCATAAAACATGTTACCGATCGGCCCGGAGTCGCCATCGCCATCGCCATCGCCATCGCCATCGCCTTCGCCTTCAGGTAAACGCAAACGTAAACATCAACGTCTTTTGCGTGCCCATCCGATCGGCAACGTTTCCGTCAACCCAAGCCCCACACTCCCAGCCAAAGAAACTTGGCAACAGCGCCGCAAGTGGCGTGATCTCTACCCATATGTGTTAGCCATAGTGTGTGTGTTTGTGTGTGTGTGTGTGTGTGTGTGAAGTGGAGTCGACCGTTTGAAGGTCGCACAGTGTTTTAGGGGGGGGCGCCGGTCGCAAACTGGGCACAGAAAGCGCGCCAAAAACAGAACCAAAGTCGAGTTCAATTTTCAGTTGCAGCTAATGAGTCTCAAAGATTTATGGCAAGGTGTTTAGATCTAATCCAAGTTTGGGCTTTATGATTTACGATTTCGAAAGCGCTCGCAGCGCATTGAAAATATTCATTGATTGATGTTTTATCGGTGCTCAAACAGTTTTCACAGGAAATTTTATAAACTCAACAACAAATTATTTTTGATCCTTATTTTAATGCATATATAAAGTTGTTAAACATTTGGTATTTAAATGAGCGATAGAGGTGCTTAAAACAAACCAAACCATGAAATATTTTACTAGAATGTTTCCTTAGGTAAATTGGTCCTTAGATATGCGCGGCTTTCACTGTAATCCAATTATGTCATTTTGTCATTTCTATAATGCATTCATTCGGCATTCATATTTAATGTTCAACCACTTTGCACACACTTAAGAATAGCCAGTTATTTTTTGTTGGTCTTAAGTGGCAAATGGCAAATGATATGCGTGTGATTGGAATTCATCGAATGCAAGCTGACGCCTTTGCACTTCGTTAGCCATGAAAAGCAAAAAAAAAAAAAAAACAACAGACCAGAAAATAAAACGTGCTTTGAGTGGTTTTGAGCCGCAGCGCCTCCTCCAGCTTCAGTTGATCCAGCGATTGAAGGCGTATCTGGTTTCGCCTTCGCTTTTCAACTGCAATCATTTTCGCTTGAGTTCAGTTACAAAGCCAAAGTCGCGCTTGTCAATTTGTATCCACAGCTATTGATAAAGACGAGCGACAAGTTGGCCGCTTTCAACAATTTATGGCCAACGCCGCAGCAGGCAGAGGCGACCATGGTCATTCACTTGACTAGCGGTAGCCCACATATTCGTCTAATACCTGGAAACCTCAGTTTGTTAATCAAATCGCGTACAACTTTTAACACCTTCAAAGCGAGCCCTTCATTAGCGGTTAGAGATGTAACCGTGACAATTAGTCAAATATCGTTTGGTAAATAACAAAAAAAAAATGGATTTAAAAAATTAAACAAAAACATAATAAAATATTTCTAATAATTCTCAAGTAATTTGATTTATAAATTACACTTGAAAAACAAAATGTTCTAAATTTAAGAACTTTTTTTAATCAAATCGCCTGAAATTCTTCTAAAATTAACCAACACAAAATAATTCTTTTTTTTTTTTTAAATAGACCTTTTTATGTTTTATAAAGATTTCACTTAATTTATGTATTCTTTTATCCCGCTAAAACTTAAGATTAATCTTTCGACTTTGTAGTTAATCTAAGCAGAGTTGGCCATCTCTAGTTAACAATGTTTATTCGGTTACATACACGATTAAATCGAGCCAAACAATTTGATATGCTCAACTCTGAATATGTAAATGAATTGCATTTTGTGTGGGGACCTTTAATTGTTTTATTCCAACAACAACAACAACAACAATATTTCAGCACAAGGTTGTCAGCTAGCAATGCTAACTGTTTCAATTGCTGACTGAATTTAACTGTTTTGCTTGTAATTAAACAATTACGCGTGTTTTCTTTCGCATGTTTGTTTAACTTTTTTTTGCTTGGCGTGTCATGACCTTTGTTTACACTTTGTCTTAGGGCCCCAAAGACAGCGGAAAGAAATTAAGGTTGACTTGGTTAGTTGTTGAAAACACAATTTCTTAGCCAGACATGCAATTCAAAAGGTCAAATTATGCACGAGAAATACTTGAAACAATGTGTTCTTGAAAATCAGTTGTGTAGGCAGATTTGTTGTAAGCTCAAGACTTCGTTTGAACTCATACAAATAATTAAGTTAAGTCATTTTTAAGAAAAATTACACAAACTTAATATTAATATGGTCTTAGAATTTGTTAATGGAAAACGGAAATTTGGCTAGTTTTTTCAAATTGGGGAATAATTTAAAAAATAATAATCAAATTGTATTAATTCGAAGTTCATTTAAATTTGAAGACAAAATATGGCAAATCTTTTAATTAAGTGCAATTTTAAATAAGATGGGTTTCATAAGATGATCTGCGATCTGTCTACAAAAACATTTCAACCTGTTTGCATTCAGAAGGTATTCAAAATTCGGAGGTATCAAAATCTGCGTCTAGTCAAAATGCACATAACGCACTAAATTGGTTGCCTCTAGTTCTTTTAGTTACCGAGATATTGTAAATAAAACAAAAGGTTGTTATCGATTTTTTTATCGATATACATGAAACGGAGCAAGCTATCGACAAGTGATAAACTTTTTCTGCGTATGATATGTACGAGCTGATTATGTCGTTTCCGAGATCGCTGCGTTCATACAGACCCATTTTCAATGGCTCCAGGGTATAAAAACTGTTGCTATAAAATTTACTTTGAATTAAGTCTTAAAGCATTTGTGGAGATTTTATAAATATTACTACAAATAGTTAAAGATAACTAGAATTATAATTTTAATAAATATATTAAATATATTTAAA